>JARVZY010006447.1:0-2500 GCA_030686995.1 Artemisia argyi
TTACTGAAGGGGTTAGAAATATATCTTCGCTTAACAGAAAGAGAATAAGCGTTTATTTGATCTTGATCCTTATGGATCGAACAGGGGCCTGGACTGGATCTCCAGGGCTCCCCTAATAATATCCATAAATGACTTGTTTTTGGTAAGAGATGAATATTACCATATGTAAATTCAGGTGCATGGTACACATCGGTATTCCAGTGCATTTCGCCCTCTGAGTCAGAATAAATATGTTTTCGAACTTTCTCTTTCAAATTCAAAGTGGATGTTCTCGCGCGAATCTCAGCAATGACTTGTTCTGATTCTACATATTGATCATTTTGAACTAAAAGAAAACTTTTGGGCGGAATACACACATTGTGTATAATATCTTCACTCTCAATAGTTACATATAAGTCTCTAGAACATAGAAAAGCAGGATGTCCATGACGTGTACGTGTCGGATGAACCAAATCCTCGTTGAATTTTATTTTTCCATTAGAAGGGGCTCGCACATGTTCTGCAGTACCCCCTGTGAATACTCCGCCGGTATGAAAAGTTCTTAATGTTAATTGAGTGCCCGGTTCTCCAATAGATTGACCTGCAATAATACCTACAGCTTCTCCCAATTCGACCAGGTCGTCATGAGCTGGACTTCGGCCATAACATAATTGACAAATCCACGACGTACTCCTACAAGTAAAGGGAGTTCGAATAGAGATTGGTTGTGCTCTAAAAGTTATGAATCTATTGACAAGTCCAACTCCAATATCTTGATTTCTAGTAGCAATGCATCGCGAACCTATATATACATGATCTGCTAATACACGCCCAATTAATGTTTGGATAAAAATCCTGTCCGCCATCATTCCATTTCGAGGACTTACAGAAATACCTCGGACGGTGCCGCAATCTGTTCGACGTACAACAATGTGTTGAACTACTTCAACAAGTCTGCGCGTGAGATATCCTGCATCTGATGTTCGGATAGCGGTATCCACAACTCCTTTACGGGCTCCGTAACAAGAAATAATATATTCTGTTAAAGAGAGTCCTTCGCGTAAATTGCTTTGAATGGGTAAATCAATCATTTGCCCTTGGGGATCCGACATTAATCCTCTCATACCTACTAATTGATGTACCTGAGATGCATTTCCTCTGGCTCCCGAAAAAGACATTATATGGACTGGATTAAAAGGATCGGTCATCCGAAAATTAGGATTCATTTCTTGTCGCAAATATTCACTTGTGGCATACCAGATCTCGATCGATTGACGTAATTTTTCTACCGCGTGTACATTCCCATAATGATGGTGTTTTTCCAAAATAAAACTTTGTTGTTCAGCGTCTTGAACTAGCCATCTTTTAGAAGGTATTGTTAAAAGATCATCAATTCCTAATGAAATGGATGCGGCGGTAGCTTGTCGGAAACCCAGAGTCTTTACTTGATCCAGGATATGTGATGTATATCCTATTCCATAGTGATCAATAAATCGACTAATAAGTCGTTTCATGGCAGTTCCGTCTATCATTTTATTGTGAAAGACCTGAGTGGGCCGTTCTGCCATCAGTACCTCCATATTGCGCTGAGTAGAATTTGACAATGGGTTTGAGTCAGTGATTGTAAAACTTCCTTTTCTAGATCTTGATTCACGTAGAAATTCCGCAATTGCAATTATAGTCCTAGTTAACCCGGTGAGACTCGAATTCCCCCTGGTAGCATAGAATTACAACAGCCCTGCCAAAACCCCTGTATGGCTTCTTCTATTTCTCGATAAAGAGAAATATGACCGAGAGTGGTTCGAATATATATATAAAGAATTTCTTTTTTTATACTTCTTACTATTAGATAGTGTCCATAAATCTCATAATAGGTCCCCAAAGATTCATAGTGAATTTCGATGGGAGTTTCTCTTGCAGCAATAACGCGTTGATCTAGTCGCCACCGCAGCCACAAGGGACTACCTAAATTGATGCGTTTTTGCCGATAAGCTCCAATTGCATCATAGGCATTAGAAAAAAAAGGTTCTTTTTTTTTTGTATACTTATAGTTATTATCTTCATTTTGATAGTTTATACGATTACATGGATTATACCTATTTACACAAATACCCCGACGATTTCCACTCGTTAAGAAATAGAGTCCACTAAGCATATCTTGAGTTGGTGCAGAAATGGGATCTCCAATAGTTGGAGACAAAAGATTCATATGAGAAAACATAAGTAAACGTGCCTCTGCTTGAGCCTCCAAAGATAAAGGCACATGAACAGCCATTTGATCCCCGTCAAAGTCTGCATTGAAGCCCTTACAAACTAATGGATGTAAACAAATAGCACGCCCTTCCACTAAAATGGGCAGGAATGCCTGTATGCCTAATCTATGCAGAGTAGGCGCTCTATTCAGCAATACAGGATGGTCATCCAGAATTTCCTGAAGTATTTCCCATACAATCGGTTTTTTTTTTCGAATTTGACTTTTAGCAACTCCGATGTTCGAAGCAAGATGTTTTCTAATTAGGTC
>JARVZY010006447.1:7500-17500 GCA_030686995.1 Artemisia argyi
TCTTTCCTTTATCAGGGGTTCTACCAATTGATATCTTTCCAAAAATAATTCAAAGTCAATTTCTTGATTTGTATCTTCAATTTTAGGAAACTTAGAAAGTTCTTCTGTCAAACCCTGATCAATGAACCTACAAAATCCTTCAAATTGTATCTGATTAAATCCAGGTATTGTGGACATTGCGTCTATCCCGGATTATTTTGAAATTGTCAGTTATTTATATTCATCCATATCGAATTCTCTAAAAAAAAAAAAAAAAATACCATTTTTGCTGGCGCATTATCCATCAAAATCAAATCTAGCAATGATGGAATTTGGATTCTATGAATCTTTGACTGGAATCTATGAAATAGGTGGAATAAAAATTTATACTGAACTTGAATTAATTGTCATTTTTAAGAGATGCAACCGAAACAGAATTGATAAAACAGTCCTAGAAACCCAATTCTCCCACTTAGGCTTACAATGCTTTGGGATTGATAATATCAAAACTTATTAATTATATTATAATGTATAATAACGGCATAGATATTCTAATCTACTTCAATATTGAATACCAGAAAACTGTATGAATGTTGTATTTATTAACTTATATTATTATTAACGCGGGTATAGCTAATCTAGATCTCCGTCTTCTCTCTTCTTTTATTGCCCTCTTGTCCTGTCCTGTCGTGTCGTTAATTGACAGTATGACTTAGGGCTCAATATAATTTGACCGAACAAATCATAGTTTGGTAAACCACCTTGAATCTACTGCGGAGTGAAGGATCTTGGATCCAACGCATAACCCTTTGGGAATCAGAAAGATAAAGACGAGAAAGACCAATGAAATCAAGTTTCAAGATTGTATAGTTTAATGGTAAAGTTTGATTACCATTAATCCTCAGAATAGTTAACGAGTTTTTCCCTTTTATTTATATACTATGCATCACCTAAATCCTAAAGGCGGCTCCAGGCCTGAGTTATATTAAGTTAAGGTGGCCTTAGTTACCTATGGTATTTGTCTTATTACCTATTTCTAGTTGATTTATGAATGAAGGTGGCATAGGCCCCTATGGTCCAGTGGTTACGACCTCTCTCTTTCACGGAGAAAACGAGGGTTCAAGTCCCTCTGGGGGTATACCAAGACTAAAGACTATAGGAGTGGGATTTTCTATCAAGTGATCCGTATTTGTCAAGTCCTTCTATTAGTCTACTCAGAAGAGACTTTCTATTTTATATCAAATGTTATATTTGATTTCAAGTGATATGTATTTGTCAAGTCTACTTGGGAGACGAAAGGAAGTTGATTATGGAACGTCTAAAATGAATTAGGCGTTGGGTCGATGCCCGAGTGGTTAATGGGGACGGACTGTAAATTCGTTGGCAATATGTCTACGCTGGTTCAAATCCAGCTCGGCCCAACAATTCGCCAATCTACTATCAGATGGTATAACCCTCTT
Organism: Artemisia argyi; assembly: GCA_030686995.1. NCBI lineage: Eukaryota > Viridiplantae > Streptophyta > Magnoliopsida > Asterales > Asteraceae > Artemisia > Artemisia argyi. The sequence continues at coordinate 8,940 of JARVZY010006447.1, forward strand.
GTTCTTAAGAAATACCTGATACAAGACAAGAGAATAAAAAAAAGAATCTAAATTTTCTGCTAGATCTCTTCTTATTTCCCTGGGATTGTAGTTCAATAGGCTAGAGCACCGCCCTGTCAAGGCGGATGTTACGGGTTCGAGCCCCGTCAGTCCCGACGGATCCAATAAGTACATCAATTCGCCTCTCCATTTTCTGTGAAATGAAGGGACAGAGAGAATAATTGAATTCCGAAGGGGTTTCCCTCTATTTTTTTTTTTTCAGGATTCTCTCGAAGAAAGAACACACCCTAAAATAAAATGAAAATAACTAAAATAGTGAAGTTGACAGAATATTTCATCTTTTCGGCCGCGACTCGTCTTTCTCATACTTCTTTGTTTTGTCTTCCAAAGAAAAGAGGATCACTAAAATTTAAAACCTAATTCCTGTCTTTTTCCACTTCGCTTGTATTGTTTGTTGGTGGGGTTTTGTAGTTAATGGAAACGGACGGGTTAGATTATACTTCATTTGATGGTTCTAGAAGGAAGACCTAAGGTAGGTTATAGAAAAGAAAGAACAGAAAAGAAGGATAAATAAAGGAATTTTTGATTGGTCCGGGAATCCTATCTTGGATTCGGTATGGATAAAAGATCTTCATATGTTATATACTATTAATTCTCCACGACTAATTAATTTAATAGCTCAGATATTGTTATTCATGATATTGATCCGATTCAATATCATCGATAGGTAATGCATTCATTGAATTGACAGGTGAAAGATTTATCATCTCTATGGGATTAAATCCCGAGTTATTGTATTGTGAAATAAAAAAAAACGATGAGATTATGGAAGTAAATATTCTTGCATTTATTGCTACTGCACTGTTCATTTTAGTTCCTACTGCTTTTCTACTTATAATTTACGTAAAAACAGTAAGTCAAAATAATTAATTAATTACTTTAAATGAAACTCGACTTCTGAATTCTTTGAAGAAATCAAAAGAAAAGTATTCTATTTTTGCTGAAATCAAGGGGCTATAATCGGCGATATTCTATGAGATCCGAGAGTATGGTAAGTAAGAAATTGCTTTATTACTTACCATACTCTCTATTAGTGTTATAGTAGTGTATAAAGTTGTACTTGACTTTCTAATAAAAAGGGTATGCTATATTAGCTTCTATCTTCAATCTTCAATTCAATATATGTAGTTATTAATCCATATTTGGAATTGACGTAGGACCCAATCTTTTCTTTCATACATTTATATATATATATATATTTATATTCCAATGAATCTGAAAACTTCCAATGAATCTGAAATAATTGTTTTACTGTTATAGAATACATTTCTCCACTAGAATCTAATGGAATTTCGAAATGAAGATATTTTTATTTGAAAATTATTTCAATTTAAATAAAGAATGCGTTGCAGAACGATCTATAAAACAATTGATACCTTTTCATTTCTCAACTAAATTAGGAGTGCTTCTAAAGTCCACTTCTTCCCCATACTACGAGTGAAAGGGAAAAAGTAAAGACTACCATTAAAGCAGCCCAAGCGAGACTTACTATATCCATGTGAATTATGTCCCTTATCTCTATGATAGAATTATTCCATTATTGCTCACTAATAATAGTAGAATGAATGGTCCAGAGTCAAAAAGGGATTCTGGGCGAACACTATTGATGAATCAATCAAATAAATGGATTTTAAAAATTCCTATATGATTTATAATCCGTACCCTTTCCCGATTGTCTCTCTGAAGGAGTTGGGATATAGTATATTATACTCTTGACGAGGGGTAAAAATTGTTTTGGGCTTTTTTTTTTATTTTCTATAAAAGGTAAATTATCTATCCAATCTCAATCTAATAGTGATTGAATGCCTGAACACTCAGAGATTCTCGCGAGTCTATATATGTAGATTACAGTATAGAAAGTACTTTCCCAACTAGTAGTGGAATTCTCGGCCGGTTATCCAATGTAATTCAAGACCCAATCAATAGACATTACATTAGCAGTAGAAGAGAATCTGGAAGTCTTGCTTCGACCATTATAATCTTTCTTTGAATTTTAGATTCAAAGATTTCCAATCTTTTACAAAATCCCCAGAACATAAAAAAATAGCGGAACAGAACAAGAGATTTCGATTCGTTTGTTGATGAGGCGGCACCCGGATTTGAACTGGGGAAAAAGGATTTGCAGTCCCCCGCCTTACCACTCGGCCATGCCGCCAAAACGATACACAATAGGATAAAAATTTCCCTTTTTGAGTTGTATTAGTAAACTTGAGTTTATTGTACTTGCATCCCTTTTTAATCCTTTTTTCTAAATTTAGAAAAAATTAGAAAAGAAACCGTTTTTCCCCTTTTGATTGTATTTGATCTGCCCCTTCGATTGATTGTATAGTATCTCAAAACACACAAACTTCCACTCACTTTTATATTGAAAAATCAAATGTATATTTTCACTCAAAAAGCCTAAATTTATGGGAACCATTAACTATTTATTGACTGACAATTCGTGAATTATTCTTGGATTTGAATATCAATTTTGGTTTGCCTAATGACATAAGAATAAGCAAAAATTTTTTGATACATACTTAATTTATTTTTTTAATCAAAAATCCTTCTCAATTTCCATTATAACAAAAATTATAGGTATATGTAAACCCCAGAACGGATATTCTTATACAGATACCAAATTGGCTATTTATATTATAGTATGTTGCCTATAAATAAAGGGAATTCGTTGGAACAAAAAAAGGCCTGGCTGGGTATTGACCGGGCCAGGCCCAAAAGGCACTTCGAACAAAATAAAAGAAAGAAGGTGTTCTTTATTTATCTTTCTATTTGGATCTTTCGAGCATCTAAATTGAATTGCTAATTATATAATAACGATAAAGAATGTGAAAGAAATACTTTCTTTAATCCTTACTTGAGTGTAATGTAACATAGTAATTATCTTTTTCAATTGGGAGAGATGGCTGAGTGGACGAAAGCGGCGGATTGCTAATCCGTTGTACGAGTTATTCGTACCGAGGGTTCGAATCCCTCTCTTTCCGTTTCCGTTGATGAGTTTCCATTTTTTCTTTCAAATTTTGCAAACCCCTTTTTATTTTTTCCTTGTTAAATGTGTGGAATAGCTAAAAAAAATCTTAAGAAAATTATAAAATCAAGCAATAAAAACAAAAAAATTATTCTTCACGTCCAGGATTACGTCCTGGATCATTGGATAGGAATCCAAAGATGAAGAGAGAAACAAAGAATATTACTACTGTATAAACGAAAAGTTTGAGAGTAAGCATTACACAACCTCCAAGATCATTTTTTGAAAAAGAAAAACGAGAAAAGACAATAGATCCTCCATTTTTATATCACATATCCTATTTTGACACCAAGAAAAGAATTCTAGAAATAGAAAAGAATGTTCAGAAATTCAAATGAAGTTGAAATTTGTAATCAGAGTCTTTGATTACCACAAATCACTTTCATACCCAAATTAGATATTGTAAGGGACCCGAAGCTAATAAGGTATTTCGCCGTAAAAAGGATTAAAATCAGGAAATAGGGCGTCTCGTGGCTATCCGAGAATTTCAATGTTTGAATCGAAGGTTCATACTGTCAGACTTATTTGATCTTATCAATTGTTATAATTTTTCTCGAATAAATATGAATTTTCTAGGATAGTATTAAAGATCTTATCGAAAACTTACAGCAGCTTGCCAAACAAAGGCTAAAAGAAAAAAGAACAGGGGTATGACTGGCATAACATCTACGATTGGATTCAAAAAAGCATAGGCTTCGGGCAATTTGGCCAAGAAAAGACTACTCGGATAAAGGGCAGAATTAAGACAGATCAAACTAAAGATATTAAGCATAACAGACATTTTTTTCGTCGAGATAATTGCATTTTGATTGAGTTATTGATATAAGGAAAAATGAAGTAAAGTAAGGTAGACAAAAAATCCTTCTTTTTCCGCTCAATCAAAAATCCTCCGATTCTCAAAGGAGAATAGAAGAAATCATACTTTCATACAATATCTTAATTGAATTATATGTAATGATCAATAAATTCCATTGAATTAATTCTAGAGATACACATGCCAAAATCCTAGCACGAATCTATAATAGATTCTATAAAGAATAAAGATTTTCTATAGTTGGACTGGAATTGACGAACACTTAATACCAATATTATTCTTTAATAGTATAAGTATCCAATAAAAATAGAAATGGGGCGTAGCCAAGCGGTAAGGCAACGGGTTTTGGTCCCGCTATTCGGAGGTTCGAATCCTTCCGTCCCAGAGCATATCCATTGTATTCTAATACTTCTTTTTTGTTCAACAAGGTTCTGTTTCAAGGTTTGGATAGACTTTTTTTATTCTTCGCGGAATCATATCTGACTTTTTCACAAACCAAACTAAATCGAGTTCAAATGACATGCAAAAGTAACTGAACCCTTTTGTGACCCATAGAAAATGGGGCATAGATCACAGTTGGAAAAAGATTACTTAACCTCAGGTTAAAAAAATATGAAAATACATATAAAACGAGGAAGTGCTTAGCCTATAGGTATGTATGGTTATCCTATTTCAGTGACAATAGTGTTTCCATTTTTGTGAAAACTAAATTGCATCCCTAAAATATGAAAATTTAAATATTTAACAATGATATTTCTTTTTATTGTTCGATCTATTTAGCTTATTTGCTTTGCATCATTGACAATTCCATTTGAAAAGAAAGAGAGATCTTGCTTTTTTATGATAATAAAAAGGAGTAAAACTTGACTCAAAGAATGATGTAGAAGTAGAAAACTTTTTCAACTATCAAGATTTGTAATGATTCCTTCTAGGTTGGGAAGTTGAAAATGGTCAGTCTATCTTATTGAGTCACTTGAAGAGGCAGAGTCAAATAGAATTTATTTATTTATTTTATTTGTGCGATTTCTGTTAGTTATGTTATTTCTATATTTGGATTTCTTAATATTTCTGTTAGATATTTTTTTGAGATAGAGATTTATAGAAAAATGTTATATTCAGACAAAAAAAGACGGCATTTTGCTAAAATTTATTCAGAAAAATCTTTATTATCTGTGTAGATATTCTCTATTAAATATAAATAACTATGTCTCTGTACCGACTGAACCAATGACTATTCATGATTCCATAATTGAATCAATTCCATACTGGTTCCAAATTAGAGGAATGTTATGGTAAAACTTCGTTTAAAACGATGTGGTAGAAAGCAACGTGCGACTTGAAGGACATGATCCGGTGTGGATTCTTATTGTTACATCCACCATTTTATATAGGAATGAAGGTGCTCTTGGCTCGACGTCGTTTGTTCTATTCTACTAGAACCCTTCTTTTTTTATTGGGTTCTAATGTAAATAGTTCATGATGGAGCTCGAGTAGAAAGTATTTATTAATTTCTCAGGGGCAACGATCTAGGGTTAATGCCAATTAATAAATTGGAACAACTTCGTAAGTATATCTTCGATATAGAAATCGAAAGGATTCCATTCCAACAAATTTTCAAAATTGTTGGAACGGCTAAAACTTTTTCGATCGACAGTGTATCGCGCATGAATCAACCTCGGTATGATTCTTTGATAGAAAGAAATCCCAAAAGGGGTATGTTGCTACCATTTTGAAAGGATTAAGAAGCACCGAAGTAATGTCTAAACCCAATGATTTAAAACAAAAATAAAGGATCCCAGAACAAGGAAACACCACTTCAATTGTCTCACGGATCCGAATAAAGAATCCAAATAAATTTTAAACGAGACAAAAACGGTGGGTTAAAGACCACTCAATAAAAAAATATCTTAAAAATCTTTAATATATTTGAGAATTATTATTATTATATTATTGAACTTGAGTTATGAGTACAAATGATTTTTTTTCAGCAACGCAGCTAAATAAAAATGACTATGAGTTAAATTGAAATTTGAAATTATATTATAGAATAATTCATTTTACAGATTTTCTATTTATTCTAATTCTAATTTTATCCATAGACAAAACATCATTTTTTCTCGAGCCGTACGAGGAGAAAACTTCCTATACGGTTCTAGGGGGGGGGGGTTCTTTTTCATCTACATCTATCCCGATGAGCCGTCTATCGAATCGTTGCAATTGATGTTCGATCCCGAAGAGAAGGAAGAGATCTTCAGAAAGTGGGTTTTTATGATCCGATCAAGAATCAAACTTATTTAAACGTTCCCGCTATTCTCTATTTCCTTGAAAAAGGTGCTCAACCTACAGGAACTGTTCAGGATATTTTAAAAAAGGCAGAGGTTTTGCCCTAATCAAATGAAATTCAATTAAATTAAGGAAATAAAAAATAAGGGTAGGATAATGATTTCTATATCATTTTGGATATCTTTTCTATACTATGTTTTTTTATTTCCTTCTTTTCTTCTTCTATTCGTATCTAGTTATCATTGTTTTTATAGAATCCTTTTTGATAGAATCTTTTTTGATAGAATCCTTTTCTAAGGAAACCCTTATTTGATTCATCCTCACAAAATAGAACTATTTTGGCATTACCTGCAATTGGATGGTTTTCATTCGACCTCTAATATCAAGTAAGAAACAAGGAATCGAAGTTCTTTATTCTATATGGATTCAATACACTCTTGATTGCATAAATACTTTTTCTACTTCTTCTTTGTTTATTCTCCATCTAAACTAAAATTTTTAGTATATATGTATATGCAGTGCCAATCCAACACAAGTCCCTTTTTTACTATTCTTTCAATTTAAGTTCTTGTTTTTTTTTTCCATCGTATTCCTTTCTTAACGTTTATATTGACAACATTGTATCGAACAAATATAATTCATCGTGATAAGCAGTTCTATTTATTTCCGTCCCATAGGTTTTCTTTTTTACCTGTTGATTCAAATGATGGGTTCGTTGGATTTGATACCCGGATTTTTGATTGAAAAAGTGTATAACATAGAAATAGGGGATGGTCTAGCATTTTTTACATTTCTTTATTTATTTTGATCGGGAATTTTTTTTCATCTAATTTAGTCATTTTTATGTTCCAAATAGATTAGAAATTTTTTTCTATTTTTTATTTCGTAGATTAATGCTTTGATTTAATAATTTTTTTTTATTCTGATTGTATCTACATACCCCTTTTTCTATTTGGGTTGCTAACTCAACGGTAGAGTACTCGGCTTTTAAGTGCGGCTAGGATCTTTTACACATTTAGATGAAGCGAGGGATTCGTCCATACCATCGGTAAAGTTTGGAAGACCACGACTGATCCTGAAAGGGAATGAATGGAAAAAATAGCATGTCGTATCAATTAAGAGTTTTGAGAATATTTTATTCTTTCCGGCTCGGTACAAAGCCTTCTTTAATTTATTGAAAGGTAGGAAACTAAAGTCAATTTCAAGTTGGGTCGAATTAATAAATGGATAGGGCCCCAAAGCTTCAATTCATTTCATTTTTTTTTAGGGAAAGAAAAAGCAACGAGCTTCCGTTCTTAATTTGAACGATTACCCGATCTAATTAGACGTTAAAAAAATATTAGTGCCCAATACGGGAAGGCTTTCTCCCAGGAATGTATTCCTGATTTTTTAATGAATCCTAAATATTATCATTCTCCATTTCATAATGGAAACGTATGTGTATAAGAAACAGTATATTGATAAAAAATTTCCAAAATCAAAAGAGCGATTAGGTTGAAAAAAGTAAAGGATTTCTAATCATCTTGTTATCCTATAATGAAAACGAACATAAATACTTAAATTTAAATGGAAAAAGAGAGGATAGAGAATCCGTTGATAAGTTTATCTGTATCCGAGGTATCTATTTGGTTTGTACTATAATACCTTGTTTTGACTGTATCGCACTATGTATCATTTATAATCCCAAAAATCCTCTACCTTTCATTTAAATAGAATTTCAAATGGAGAAATTCCAAAGCTATTTAGGGCTAGATAGATCTCAACAACACTCTTTCTTATATCCACTTATCTTTCAGGAGTATATTTATGTACTTGCTCATGATCATGGTTTAAATAGATCTATTTTGTTGGAAAATGTAGGTTATGACAATAAATTCAGCTTACTAATTGTGAAACGTTTAATCATTCGAATGTATCAACAGAATCATTTTATTCTTTCTGTTAATGATTCTAAACAATTGGGGCACAACAATAATTTTTATTCGCAAGTAATGTCAGAGGTTTCTTCAATTATTCTGGAAATTCCATTGTCTCTGCGATTAATATCTTCCCTAGAAAAGAAAAAGAAAGGGTTAGTTAAATTCGATAATTTACGATCAATTCATTCAATATTTTCTTTTTTAGAGGACAACTTTTCACATTTAAATTATGTATTAGATATACTAATACCTTACCCAGCCCATCTGGAAATCTTGGTTCAGGCTCTTCGCTATTGGATAAAAGATGCTTCCTCTTTGCATTTATTAAGATTCTTTCTCCATGAGTGTCATAATTGGGATAGTCTTATTACTTCAAATTCAAAGAAAGTTAGTTCTTCTTTTTCAAAAAGAAAAAACAGATTATTCTTCTTCCTATATACTTTTCATGTATGTGAAT
>JARVZY010006448.1:0-26354 GCA_030686995.1 Artemisia argyi
GTTAAGACTTGAATTTGGAAGTACATAAAATTTTCTAAAAAGGTTCATTTATGGTTATAGGAGATTCTATAGATGTCTTGCTCTATTATTATTAATATTAACTGCCATGTGATTATGTACCTGCACTTTACTTTTTCAAATGGGTAACAACGCATGTTTGACTTATTGATATCAAAGGAGAAGTATTAGTTTGTGTTGTACAGGTCAAATGCTTGAACTTTCGAAAGCTATTAAAGATTATCATGATACTACTGTGTTCCCTCAAATGGTAATTAAGTTAATATACCAACGAAAGAGGCAAAGAGCATTCATATCTATAGCTGAAACTTTGTAGTTCTTTTGAATTTGTTAATTATTTTATTCTATTGAACCACAAAGTTTCCATCGCATTTTGTATGTTTTAATGTGTTCTAATGTAAAATCACAAATAAAAAAAACCAAAGTCATGAAGTTTAAAGACTTAATACGTTGTTGATATGGTTTACTGAAGTTTCATGGCATGATTTCCAAGTTGACTAATCGTGTTTACTCTTTTTTCCAGTTATACACAATTGAGATTAAAATACTTTGTCTTTCGCATTGTCATGCACCACTGTCACATATTGATATCATGTTATATCATGAAAATTTGAGTTCCAATGTCAAAAGACATGAAAAGTTACTCCAATGAATGATTTTTTTATTTCTTTTTTTTTTGGTTACTTTTGAGGACAGGTGCTCGGGAATTCCAAGAGCAAGATTACTTACTAATCAAACGACCACCACTAACGACTAACCATTGTCACCACTCATACTCTTTAAAAAGAAGTAGATAGTTGAAAACATATAGATTGGTGCTAATACCCTTTCTTCTAAGAACTTGCTATTATGTTATTATATTAAAGTGTTCAAAACTTGTGTAATTTGCAAGGTGGTTCTTGATTTTACGGGTTTAGGGCAATAGTGGTTCTTGATTATACTTTTGTTGGTTTTTTTTGTTTTTTAATTTATTAAATATCGGTCATGGTAATCACCTAAATCACGCCCTATTAAAAGGGAAACTAATACATATAATATGGGTTCAATATGAAGTAAATTTGAAATGGTCTGTTTGTGAATCAGACTGTTATAAGCTAATAAGTTGTTTATGGATAATGGCATACTTATAATTTCTCTATTAACATAGAATACATGGAAACTGTCCTTTTTTTCATATTTTTGTTGAACATATTTTCCGTTATTCATTATTTACCTACGTCCAGTTAAATTTTGTCAAACAACAATTTGAAGCGAACATAATTTTACGTGAACTAAAAAGTTACTGATACCACAGCCGCGACACCTCATTTTGATCGGTTACTGGATCAAAATACCTTGGGCCGAAAAATTTTAAGTGTATAAAAGAAAATTAACAGCATTTTCCATTAAAAAATTTGTTAACTTTTTCTAGGCAACTTTGCTTTTTATTTTAAGTTTTAGTACATCACTATCTGAGTATTTTGGTGGGTCTGATTTTGCAGTTATATTGCTACATAGCTATTGTCTCCTTAGCAGCTTAGGGAAACGTGCGACACTTTATCATTGATGACTCTTGAAGTGGCTCAAGGAAATGCATTTGGGATCGCATTTAGAATTGCAACTGAGGAGACATGTCTACAATTTATGGTATGCAGCTTGCTATAGTAATAACTTACGCTATCATTCCAAACTGTTACATAATACTTGAATCCATAATCAAAATCCGAAAACTGATCAAAACTCAAAAACAGGGTAGGTGCATCCTACTTTTAGTCATTAGTAAAAATCTAAATGTGTATATTACTATGAGTTCAAACTATAGGTGAATTACAGCATCCATAATTGCAGACTTCCCATATCCGACTTTACATCTAACATGTATATAACTTTTATTGATTAGGGGAGGCACTTTTAGGCATTAGATATACATTGGTGATTTTAGGCATTTAGATGTATAATGACAACATGTATAAATTAATACAGGCTACTTTTGAGCATTAGATGTATAATGACACCTCAAATTAGTGCAACATACTTTTAGTCATTAGTCAAACTCACAGTTGTGATTCAAACCCGAAAAATGGACGAGTTATAGGTAGCGCATAACTTTTTGGTACAAGCGACCTGTAACTACTATTGCCAAAGGCAAGAGTTACGATGTCATGCTGTAAATACCTTATGCATAAAGTTTGACCATAAATTTAATTTCATATCAATAGTCCAATAACTAATGATTCACAATAATTTCCTTATATATTATTTACCAATAAAAATACATGTCATGGCCGCCCATCAGGCGAATACATAAAAAATAACTATAAAAGATCACTGATATCCCTACAACATTAGATTAAAAATACAACTCATGTCCACACGTCGGGTGAATACATAAGAAATAACTATAAAAGATCACTATTATCCGTACATTATTAAATTAAATTGTAAAATTACAAGTCATGCCTGCCCATCGGGCGGGCTTCGAAAACTAGTATATATATATATATATATATATATATATATATATATATATATATATATATATATATATATATTATTAAGATACTTGATTTTTACTATCTTGCCCTTGTTTGTAATTTTTGGATGCATCTCAGCCATTAGATGGAGGGGGATTGGATGGTTGAGATTTGATTATATGTACTTTAGATACTAGTTGTTTTTTATAGATCTCACCTCTGTGATAAAATACAGACTAAGCAGCATCCTACGGCTTTTTCTATTCCAAAGGCGTAGTATTTGTGTATGCCAAAGGCATTTACATATAAGCCGCATCCTATGCCTTTGTGTATGCCAAATGTGTCTTCATTTAAGTCGAAGGCGTCCTCTGCGGCTTAGCCGCAACCAACGCCTTCTTCTGCGGCTTAGCCGCAACCAATGCCTTTGGCATAGCCGAAGCCGTCTTCTGCGGCTTAGCCGCAGCCAACGCCTTCTTCTGCGACTTAGCCGCAACCAACGCCTTTGGCGGCGAAGGCGTCTTATGCGGCTTAGCCGCAGAAGATGCCTTCGGCTTTTCCTTCTTCTGCGGCTAAGCCGAAGGCTTAGCCGCATAAGACGCCTTTAATAAATGCTTCTAATCTGTGTTTTTTATTTCAACATCAACTGATTTAGTCTGTTAACTTTGAAAACCTAATTTCTAGTTACTTATTTCTTCATAAAATCACAATAACTTACATAAACATTCAATAATCAATGTAAATTCATAACATCTTCAGTATACTCTCTATACATAGTACGCATCAATATTTCAAACATATATGATAGTAAGAAATAGTAAATTTATTGTTTAAAATGTATAAGTATACCTTTAATCGGTTTTTTAACCGTATTTTTATTCTTCTTTTTCTCCTTAGATGGGTATGGTTTCAGTACTATATCATCTCCGCCACTTTCCGCCATTTTTACCGGTGAGATTGGTAGATCTGGTGTGTTTCTAGGGTTTGGATTTTGATCGGTTTGTTTTCAGTGAGTAGTATGTGTTTGGTGAGGGAAGTTGTGATGAAATGAATGCGATAGTGTGGTGTTTGTTGGAAGTGTAAGTTTACTAAATTGCTCCTCCGTGTATTTTATTAGTAGTAACTATTTTGATCTCAACCATTTATCACAATTAAATCAATGGTCCATATATGTCCCTTGGTATGTGAGTAATGTATGGTATTTGAACTAACTCAACTCTAATTCAAATTTGACTATCAGTTGTAGCTAGGCAGAGAATAAGCTTAGAAAAATTGAATTATTTTTTTTGAAGAAACAGATAAGGTGTCAAAAGTTTATAATTTATTGTCTTGCATTTGATAGTTAGAACTTTTAAATTAGAATGGTTAAAAAAAAAAAAAAAAAAAAAAAAAAAAAAAAAAAAAAAAAAAAAACTTGTGGTCTAATAGGTGGGGCTTAACTTGTTAAGCGAGCCACAAGTGGGAGTAGTACCGGGTGGGTGACCACCCGGGAAGTCCTCACTTGTAGTCCACTTGTAGACCATATTGTTCCGGAGATATATTGCAATGATAGATTTGAACCTTCAAGCCACTCGTTGCGGGGGTTCAAATCTTGAGCATGGCCCGGTTTTCATCCGGCTGTTTCTCCAGCAAGGTAAACTTGTGTGGAGGCAGTACGGTTTCCGGGGGAAACCCGTACCACCTGAGATCAGCGTGGACCCGGTTAAGACAACATAGTCTGGTGGGGTGGCGATGAGGCCTTCGCTGACCGCGAAGGTGATCGTTTCTAAGTTGAAATTCACCTTTAAAAAAAAAAAAAAAAAAAAAAAAAAAAAACTCTACTCGTAGTACTTTTGCATGCAAAGTTGCCGGCCTAGTTCATTACATGTAGTACTTTTAGATGGAGACATCATATATTTTTTTCACTTTAAATAATTATTCCTTGAGTTCTTTGCATTAATTTCAATATGCATAATAATTAAATTCAATATTGTAGACTCTGTTTTGACAGGTAAGGAATCTCATAAGCACAAATTAAAGTGTAACTGTGTAAGTAAAAGTTGTGTCCATGGTCGAAGTCTTTTTGAAATGGCACCATCATTATCTGTATTTTCAACTTGATACTCAAGTTTGTTAGTCGACATATATTTAGCTTGGGCTTAGTTATTGTGTTTTAGGCTTAGCCTACTTCTAGAATAATCCCTTCGCAATTATATAATGTAATTTGTCATTGGTGAAATACAAGTCAATTATTCTCTCAAACATGTTAATTATAGTAATGTAATTTGTCCAGCATGCCTCTTGGGCTTGGTTTCAATGATTTGCTATTTATATTACTCGTGTTGATTTTTCTCATAGCCGTTGTAACTCATCTTTATTTATTTACAGACAGGGGTTGACACCGCTTATTTACTGTTATATGTTGATAATATTGTATTGACTGCTTCCTCCAAGGTTATGTTACAGCAGATTATTACTTCATTGCACCAGGAATTCTCAATGACTTATCTTGGTTCTCTTTTTATATTATGGGTATTTCAGTGGTCCGTAATTCGTCAAGAATGTTCTTGTCTTAGCTTAAGTGTGTTAAAAGATTTTTGAGAGAGCTCATATGGTTGCTTGCAATCCATGTTGGACTCCTGTTGATACTGAGTCCAAGTTGGGGGTCGACGGTGCCCCTGTATCTATCTGACATTATATCGCAGTCTTGCTGGTGCACTGCACTTAGGGCTGAGCATTGGTCCCAAACCGAATCGGCCAAGACCGAGATCGAATTAGCCCAAAAGCCGAGACCAAGAACCGGACCGAATATGGTCGGTCCGGTCCGGTCTCGGTAGGTCGGTCCGGTCCAACTAGGCAAAATAGTCGGTTTGTGATCATGTCCGGACCGGACCGACCAAGACTGAGGACAGGACCGAATGTGGTTGGTCCGGTCTCGGTCGGTCCGGTCCGTTCGGGTGGTTTGCTCAGCCCTAACTGCACTATCTTACTTTCACTCGACCGGATATTTCTTATGCGGTACAACACGTTTGTCTTTATATGCACGATCCACGGGAGCCTCAATTTTCGACTCTTAAGCGGATTCTACGTTATTTTGCGAGGTACATTGGACTATGGATCGCAGTTATATTCATCCTCCACTACATCTTTGATTGCTTAGTCAGATACTGATTTGGCAGGTTGTCCTACTACTCGCCGATCGAGTTCGGGCTATTGTGTGATTCTTGGCAACAACCTGTTTTCTTAGTCTTCTAAGCGTCAGCTGTGAGGCTCAGTATCGTGGTGTTGCTAATGTTGTTGCTAAGACTTGTTGATTGAGGAATCTATTATGTGAGCTGCTCACTTCTTTATCTTCTACTACTTTAGTTTATTGTGATAATGTTAGTGTTGTCTATTTGCTGTCTAATCCGGTTCAACTTCAACGCACTAAGCACATTGAGATAGATATCCACTTTGTTCGTGATTTTGTTGCTGTTGGTGAGGTTCGAGTTCTTCATGTACCATCTCGCTATGAATATGCTGATATATTCACCAAGGGATTGCCTTCTGCTTTGTTTGAGGAGTTTCGTACCAGCTTGAGCTTTCAGTCTTGTCCCACTCCAACTGTGGGGGAGTGTTATAGCTTGGTCTTAATTATTGTGTTTTAGACTTAGCCCACTTCTAGTGTAATTCTTTTGTAATCATATAATGTAATTTGTCACTAGTGGAATGCACGTCAATTATTCTCTCCAACACATGTGGTTCAAATCGATCGAAACAGAATGAGACTTAACACTTTTATCACATTTTAGAAGGTTGTCATTGAATAACACGGACATAATACAAAAGTTTACAACATTTTGATATGTTTTGAAACAACTAGCTAGCAATAGCGTTCAACTCTTCATATATATAAAGCCTTTTGGACAAGCAGTATGCTGATTTTTTTAATTTTGTTTGAACGCTAGTTACACAAATGTTTTCCGCTACTGATTACTGCTACTGTTAGTTTGACAAACACACTCAAAATACTTAATCTTAAGGATTTGTACTTATTCAGAAGATTGAGATTAACATACTACAATTTAGAACTTCTGAGCTGAACACTCAAAATACTTAATCTTAAGGATCTGTACTTATTCACAGTTGGTTTTCTCCATTACTGCGAGCTTGTTACAAATCAGGCAACAAAAATGTCACCTTTTTAGGTTTGGTTTTTGGGTCTTGTAAGTTCCAACAGTACGCATCTCCATCTACGTACGTTCATTAATATGAGCTACTTGCATTAACATCCAACGATTAGTATTGATTAATCAAGTCATTATCATAGCTCAGCTATTAATAGTATAATTTTGTAGTGTTTAAAGAGAATGCGCGACGTGTTAAAAAAGTAAATAAAGGCCAAAATACTTAGATATCTGGCACTTTAGATTGGACGTTTAAAACTAACAAATAAATGTACTATAGGCTTGTGAATCTGTGGCATTACTTGGTGATCACATAAAACAAGCTTCATAATGTTTAATTGAGTAATAATTACATAGAAACATATACTAGTAGTATTTTAATTTTTCCCAGCCAACATGTTGGACATAGATGACGCTTACTCCCACGACGATAATTAAGAAAGGTTTTTGAAAGGCAGCGATTACGACTTGACTTGACTGTTTGAAACATTTTAGATATGAGAATCTAAATAAAGTTATATATAGTTGAACGACCAAAGCCACCAATCCAAAAGAACAACTACCTTACGTTTATATTTTATTTAATTTTCGCAATGCGTATTTGTTAATTAAATCCTCACAAAATATTTATCACTTGTCTATTAGCGTCGATAATTTTAGTGTTATCAATGATAATATTTAATTGTGTTTATCTGAAATCAAAGATTGCACAGTATACTCTCATTATAGTTAGCTTGGTACCGCGATTACAATCTATGAGGGCCAAGGAGGTTGCGCTCATGCTTGAGAGCTACACGATTTTAATCAAATCATTAGCGGTTTTATCTTCCAATCCTACTAAAATTCGTCTTTTCCCGACGTTTAACAAACCATCACAATAGTTGATAATATAACCGAGAATAAATGAATTTCGGTTGGTGAAAAATAACCACATTCTATTTTCATATAAAGAACATAACATCAAATGAAACAATTTCCGATTGATTTTTTGTGTTTTAGATGGAAGTGATAAACTATCTTATACGATTAAATTTTTTTCTAAAACCGAGGGATATAAGATCAACATCCGAAAGTCATTACACAAATCATTTTGATATCCAGATTATACACATTCACACACCATAAAATTCATACAATTAAAAGATGATTATACAATTTGCTATGCAATTAATATCCAAGGACGAGGTTCATAGTTATGAGTTATGACTACCAAGTTATGTTTAAAAGGTTTTATACATTTACAGAGACTAGCCTTCTTCGACTAACTTTTGCATGCCACTTAACGTCGGTGCCTTGTCACCGTAGACACGAAACTGGCTTTAACGGAAACTATTTTCCAACATTACGTATAACGTTTTTACTTACAAATACCAATCATAGCGTAAGATCATAAGGACCAAGGTCATATACATGGAACAGATACTTAAAAAAGTAAAAAACAACTTCATCATTTCAACAATCACAATTTTCTTACAAGACTTTCTAAATCTACCCATTACACCATTCACTTAACCTACAAATCAAACCCTTCACTTTTAGAATCTACACATCATACCCTTAACTTTCATAACCTACATCCCAAAGACACTAGTAATGTTTAGATGATTAACCAAACATTTGTTCATTTTTCAGATGATTTTGTTACTAACAGCGTTAGCATCTTAGAAGCGTCGGTCGGGCACCCAGTGAGGTGCTTTTGGGCTAAAATGAGTTGATACAACCCTTGAATCCAAAAGCTCCATGATAGGTGTAAAACTAACACACCTCGGAACCTTGTATTGGTTTATGGATGCGCCTCGCGATATTGCATAATCCATCAACTCCTCAAAAGTACCATTCTTCACAACCCGAATCTCCAATGGGCCAATAGAATTATCCGCAACACGGCTTTGTCTATAAACTGAATTCAAACACTCCTCCATTGCCAAACAACACTGATCCAACACCTCGTGGCTCGGCCCATGACTCGGGTCTTTCACCAATAACTCCCAGTAAATAACATAGTGACCCGGGATTGTTGTAGTGTCCCCGTAACTTGTGTACTCCACAACTGCAGTATTAAACTCCTTCAAAAGCTCAGAAGCTTTTTCGATAGCGTTTTGCAGCTCAGTTTCATCGGTTTTATCAGCATCGATGCTTAGCAGAACATTCTTCCTTCTAATGAACTTGAATTGTGGGGCAGCATTATGGAAACCTGTGACCCTAAGAATGTCACCAACCCGGTAACGACAAAGACCTGAGTAAGTCGAGATCACAAGCTCGTACTCTTTTCCAAGTTCGAGATCAGCAAGGTCAAGGAGTTGAGGCAGCGAGTCACTCGCCTTGGACACCGAGTTGAGCGGGTCATGTGGGATGAATTCGAAGTAGCCCATGTTTGGCATAATGGTATAAGATACCTCAGAAGGTTTTACCATAGGGGTTAAATTTAACCCAAAGTAACACTCTGAAGAAGCATACATTGTACACGTTTGAGGTAAATTACCACTGTAAAAATCAAGTATCGGTATATACTGAGCCATAGCACCTGTCACAATGACGTCAAGGTACTTGGTATTGGGCCAAACCCGGGTTATAATCCCTTCCCAGTTCCCTTCAAAGCATTGGCCTGTAACAAACTGGGCCAGTTCTGGGTCGGGCTTCAAAATCTTCGACATGCAAGCCCGAATATTTGGGTCAGTGATTTTGGGGTTCAAGGTTCCAGTTTCGATGTCATGTGCTAGTTGTTTCCAGTGTAAAGTGAGGAACTTAATGGCCCGAACAAGACCAGAAGCGAACACAGCCCCACAACGAAGAACTTCTTGACGGTAAATCAGACCACAAAGCATTTGGGAGTACATGCTTTGAAAGGAATCGACACAAAGGATGGTTTCATTTGGGCTAGTGTAGACATTGTATGGGTCGTATGGGCGGGTTTTGAACTGTTGGCTTTTGTAGTAACTAGTGAGAACGGGTCGAGCAACTAGCCCGCTTGGGGTTTTGGTTTCGGCTTTTATGAACAAGAAGTATAGACCCTTGCCTTTGTCTAAACCCGGCACGTACCTGCAACAACAACAATATTGGTCATTACTTATGATTATTAATAAAATAAAAAATTATAATTTTATGTTATGACAAAGATATTAGATGGTGTATTCAAGAAAATCAAATTCTAAAAGTGATTTTATTAAAGTATTTATTTCCAGAAAGTTTTATCGTGAAACAAATTACCACTAGCACATAAATTCGTTACTTGCAGATAGTTTGCTTTCATCATTCTAAAAATAGACGTCTTTGAGATACGAGTGATATATTTTCTTAGTTTATCCTCTTAACAAGTAAAGAGAAATGACGTGATCGATAAAGAAACTAGAGAATTACAAATAGCATATGGTTGTCCATACGCCAAAAATTTATCTATTTCTTCTAAAAAATAATATCATTTGGTATGTTTGAAAACTAACATTTTGATTGGTTCTGCAACTATTTGTTCTATACTTTATATAATATTCCTAGCTAGGCATCTAATGAATACTTAAATAATTTGTCACACTCTACACAAAACATAATTAAAACAAGAATACTTAAAATAAGTTTAGGTGCAGTTTGTTAATTGGTCTCTTTGACATTTAAATTTGATGCGCAAACTGACCGTTTATTTTTTCATTAAATATCTAGGCTAGCTTTAGACATTTACTAGAAAAATATACTGGAAAATAAAGGAAAGACTAATGTTACGTACAAGTTCATGACAGGCATGAGAAGACTGTACAATTTCTGCCTACGGTCCATCTCTGCAGCTATTGTTGGCATAAGCTTTCTTTCACCAGCTGATGTCCCAGAACTGCAATATATAGTCAAACATTTGTTACACAAAAATAAATGTTATGTCACTCTTTTTTAAGTAAAAGAAACACGAAGTATTAATATTTACCTAGTAAGAAATTCTGAGATGGGGTGGGAGGAAAGAATAGGAGAACGATCGCCATTAGCGATACGTTGAATATACGGCTGGAGATCCTCATACGACACCACAGGAACTTTCGACTTAAATGTCTTTCGGCCAGTCGCACCACCAAGGTTACACTTTTGGACATACTCAGTTTCACCATTTTGTGTCAATATTTCACACAAAACATTTTCTTGCACTTGGTCACAATTCTTAGTCATCTCTTCAATAAACTGAAGAGCCTTCGCATCTTTCTCGTTAGCCGGTGGGCCTAACGACGAAGATATTGAAGAATCAACCGCCATTTGTGTGTGTGTTTGTTTGTTTGGTACTAGAGTTTTTTTTAGGGTTTGTTTGTTGTGTGTGTTTTGATGGATGAGAAAACATTGAAATGATGGGGGTATATATAAGGGTGGCTGATTTGGGACTAATGCCACGTCAGATGACACGTAGGAAAATAGGAATAAAATGAAATTTGTCTTGGTCTAAAGTATAAGGGGACAGGTGGGACCAGACCACGTCAGAATGTCTGGAAAATGGATTGGAAAATGGGGACCAGGGGTATGGACACGTCAGTGGACCGGAGTAAATGGCATTTTATGGTGAGATTGTTCTGCCGGTAAACGACGGCTTGCCGGCGTAGGAATCTGCATTACTGACCGTTTATGCAACAAGGTAACAAACGTTTCGTTTTTTTGTCATAAACGTTAAATGTTGTTGTTTTGCTTGTGGGAACAAATTATGGGTGTTTTTCTTTAAGAGTAAATTAGACTGTTAGTCCTTAGTGGTTTAGCCGGATTTCGTGGTTAGTCCTTTTTACAGATAAATTACTGCAGGCCTCCTCAATGTTTTGGATTTTTGTTCGCTGCATGTCCAAAATTCTAAAGACCAAGACAGCAGGGACGGAGCCAGAAAGAAATATGACCGGGTGCACAAATTTTTTTGAACCGTAATATAATATAGTTAAAAAGTTGATTAAAACAAAGATTTCATTAAAACGATAAATAAATGAACATATTACCTTCTAAGTAGTGATTCTACGATCTCTCATAGCCAAAAAAAAAAAAAAAAAACTTACGTACACCCTCATTTTTAACATTAATAATTTCTTTTTTCTCTATAGCACAAGTTAAAGAGCCGTTAAAATAATCATCACCCATCCGATTACGCAAATCAGTTTTAATGAACTTCATTTTCGAAAAACATCTTGCAACCGTAGCGGTAGCAACAGACAAGATTAAAGCCAACTTCAACAACCGATAAACCAAAGGATGAGATGTATGCTTTTTCTTATCCACCATCTTCTTAGCAAGTATGACAATACTATCCAAGTTAGCGAAACCTTTATCATTACGCACGATCTGATAATAGACTCCAAGTTTCGTAGGAAGACTTAACCTTTCCTTATAAGTAAAATCATGTGGATACATCTCATTAAGTTTCACTAACTTTGATACACTAAATTTTGAAAATGAATCATGTGGACTCAACGCCGCCATACAATCAAGTCAATCGGTGCTTCCCTCACTAGAACGATCTCCAAACTCTTGAATTTACATATCCATAAGAGTGTTGAATATATCAACCTCGAAATGATGTTGATTTGTAATTCTATCCTTTTGGCCTTTTGAATAAAAGTCAGCCATATTTACCCCTTTTGAATAAAAGTCAGCCATATTTACCATCTCAATATTATGTTTACCACAAAACGAAGTTACATTCTTCAAAAGTGAAGCAAAACCTGTTGCCCTATAATCTTGCAATGCTCTTTTGGTTCCTTATACCAATGAAACGGCCTCTAAGATCGTTTGATTGCTCTTCTGAAGATGTTGCGACAATGTATTAGTGAGCTCCAAGATATGCAACAACAAGTACAATAAAAACACAAACTCGAATGTTTTGAAATACTTTATAAGACCAGAAGTTGTTCAACGGTTAGAGATAGTATCACCCTCATCCTCAACATAGTGAAGCACCTTAAGAACCTCTGGAAATATTTTGTATCAAACTAGTGATAGTTCTATGATGAGAACCCCATCTTGTATCTCCAGCTCGTGCAATGGTAACTTCTTGGTTTTTCCCTCTCCCTGTTTCAATTTTAGCTTTCTCTATTTCTTTTACTATTATTTCTTTGTGACTTTCTCTCAAAATATCTTTTCGTTTACAAAAGCCACAAACAACATTTGTCGTCGTGGATAGAACATCAAAGAAGTCTCTAACACTCTTGTGGTTTTTTGCAACAGCCACAACTAATAACTGGAGTTGATGAGCAAAACAATGTACATAATAAACAAACTACAAATTAATGTTTAACAAATTATGAATTAAGGTTTAACAATTTTGGCGTACACAAATATCTTAGAAATTCTCAATTAACCACTACTTTTCATATTATCATATATATGTTACGACTTAAACAAATGAAAGATAAATAATAAACAAATGAAATACATATTAAGCACTACTTCTCAATTTACAGTAAACATAATAAATAAATGTAAGATATATGTTAGTTACGTTTCACACGATTACAAACCTGTTTCATCTTTGTCACCTTGTGGTGTCCATTAAATTTTGAATTTTGTAAATTGTTAGGATGATGAATAAACTTGTTTCATTAATAAAACCTATTTCATCTTTGGGCCTTTGTGCTTTAATTTATTAAACTTGATTCATCTTTGGACTTTTGTCATATTGAGGCTTTTACAAATTTTATATTTGTAAGTATACCAACTAAATAATACTAAAGACACACTTTGATGCACCGGGTGCATTTAAGACACATTTAGGAAAAATAGATATTTTTTTTAAGAATTAACACTATATCGTAAAAATCCATGGGGTGCACGTGCACCTGCGGGCACCCCTTTGGCTCCGTCCCTGCAAGACAGTATCTAGGTATGCGAAGGTCTTGTGTAAAAGTCAATTTAACAACAAAAGTGAGGCCTAAAGTACGTATGCATATAATAATTATGTATTATATAAAAATTTTGAGGCTCCACTAATTTGGAGGCTATGTGTGATTGCACACCTCGCACAACCTTGAATACGGCTCTAAAAACGGTGTAATTTCTGGAAAGAATGAACGTGTATGCAAGAAGATATGGTTGATTATGTGACGTTGTGGGAAGGGGGGGGGGGGGGGTGGGGGGTTATTAAGCTATTAAATGAAAAGATAAATACGTGAGAAATAGGTGCGCAATGAGTGCAAAAGGGTAAGCTCAACAAAACGTGATTCGGTGTTCTAGTTTTAGCAATATGCCACAAAGTTGAGTCAAGATTGAAATAAGTGTCATATTCAATGTCAAATTTTTAAATTTCCCGAATAATAATTGATGAGGTGCAAACTGGTACCGATTTTAGCGGTCATTCACCCTAATATTCCATGCACTTTATGTTATTTTACCTTTGTATTGCTTAAAATCATTCATATTTGGTTTTAAGCCTTGGACTATGCATTTGTAGGAAATGTACAAGTTTTAAGCTCATTAGGACGAAGTTCGGAAGAAAAAGACAAAAGTTTAAAGCGTGATTGGCAAGCCTAACGCCATCACTAGAAGTGCCTCTACAGGGATTTTTTGCAATTTTTCGTGGCCGGTCATTGTGTGGTGACGGGCATAATGGCGCCGTCACATCCCAAAGGTGACATCGTCACATGAAGTCAGTGAAAAAAAAACCTTAAATCGATGACGACGAGATGACGGCTTCACAGCCATACGTTGCTGCCGTCACACCTTGATTTCTATCTATATTATTTCTTTGTTTTCATAATTCATATGGAACTTTTAGGAGACAAACCCTAACCGATTTTAAAGAGGTTTTCAGTACTTTTATCATATAAACTCAAGTATATCATCAAGATAAGTTGTTACGTTAATCGTTCAACTATGTTTATCATTACTTGCTTGATTATGTTGATTTCTTATTCTTCGTATGCTATGCTAGGCTAAACCTCTTTGTGTATTACGTAGAAGTGCATGAAATCTATTATTGCTTAGTTTGTGAATTGATTATATATTCAATAGTGATAATGTACGATAATTGTTTATTGTCAGGCTAAGAACCACACAGACCTTGAAAATTGATTATATATTCAATAGTGATAATGTACGATAATTGTTTATTGTTGGACTAAGAACCACACAGACCTTGGAATTTTGCTTAGGTTATTGGCATAGCTAAGTCGCTTAGGATTCATTGTAGTTTGTGTGCCAACACAAAGAGGTAATGTTGGATGTGAGACATTAACGGGCTGGATAAATACGTGCATATTAATTAGTTATAATAGCTAGACCAATGTACAAGGCTGATTACTATAGGGCGTAAGAGTTGGACTAAATCCCTACAATATTATCGATATATCCTCTATATTCACCAATCAATGCTTGACAGATTCAGTAGGGACAACTAGGTAATATTAGAGAATAGTGCACCCTAACTAAATACGTTTTCCCATTATATAAGTTTTTACCATTTTACTGTTGCTTGTCATTTATTTTACTTTTATTTTAGATTAATATTAGTCTTAAAATTAAAATATCCAAACCCCCGATATTTACTTGCTTTCAATTAAGGAAAAATTGCATATATAGCTACTAAAACTTGAATATTTACATATATTTTGAAAATAAAAGTTTTTAATGCATAATGTACAATGATGTTTAAGCATGTTTTAAGTAATTATGCAAATATTTGAGTTTTAATATGTATATTTGTAATTGCCCCTTTTAGTTAATATATAAAAATACCAAAAAGAATCATCTCTCGTCTCTTAGAACAATTTGTCATACTTTATAAGTCTACCTCATTATTCCCATAAAGAATAATCAATCCCCCGATCTTACAAATAATTAAATACATGGCATAAAAGGTTTTAAAACTTTGATATTTGCAACTAGGGCTGAGCATCGATCCAAAATTGAATCGAACCTAAACCGATTTTGTGAAAAACATGAACCGAAAACAGAACCAGAGTGACTCGGTTCAGTTCAGTTTTGTATCGGTTTGATCAGTTTGGTTCGGTTTATATGGTGTAAGTGTGTTTTTCTCGATTTTGGCTCGAACCGAACCGAAACTGAAAATCATTAGTGTATAGAACCGAAACCAAAAGGAATATGATCGATTCGGTTTTGACCGATTTAATTCGGCTGAGTTTTCCGATTCGATTCATTTTTTGATCCGCTTTGCTCAGCCCTATTTGGAACTCACACATCAATATTATATCGTAAGGACTGCTTTCAAATTTATAACCAACATATTATTTTAAGTGATCACCAACTACTTTTGTACTCTAGAACTCATTGGAAATTATTTGAAGAAGTTGGATTTTATATATTTATCCTAACTACTTGTTGATACAAAAGTTGGGCGTACCTGGTTATGGGCTAATACTCTCGTACCAATTCAATCCTTAGCACTTGTTACCTGCGTACTAAGAAAATAAGACAACACCGTTAGGCTTATCGAGGGATTGTCTCCCCCGATTAGACTCCGGCGTGAGAGTAAGTAATCGATTTAGGGTTCTCGTAGAGAGTTAGGGTTGAATATCGTGGCCCTGAGTGCACCCCACGACGGATACGCATATACCAAGTACACCGTACGAGCTTAGCAAAATAACGAGCCAAGACACTTGGTCAAATAATAAAACTTCGCAAACAATGCAAGTATAATTCTTCAAAGTCACGCACTTAAAAGACTTAGTTAAAAAAGCAAACTTAGCAAACAATGCAAGTATACTCAAGTCACGAATTAAAAACAAAAATGTATCTTATTCCACATTTATTAATAATAATTACAATGAAAGATACATAAATATACAAAAAGCCTATATACTATGGCGATGCTCAGGACTCTCCTCTGGAGCGGCGGAACTCCCCGCTTCCTTAAGCTTACTCAAGGTTATGGCATCCTGCATAGATACGGTCGGAACGCTTACAGCCACGCCATCTGATCTAGGAAGGTGTGCAGCGCCAATGCCACACATCACGGCCTTGCCCTTGATACCCTTCTTCACAGCAACCCTTTGCTCATGTCGCTCTAGCACCTCTTTCAAAGGAATTTCCTTCTCAAGAGCAAAAGGCTTAAGGATATCGCGAGGCCGCGCGAACACAGGGACTTGAAGCTGCGAGACATCAGGTTTTAGATAGTAATCTAATTCCTCTTCCGCGTTCTCCACAAGATGGCGCTGCAAAGTCAGACCCGCCATCAGCACAGCTATGGGGTCATCTTGATCGCGCTCCAACTTTCCTATGTGCGGCAACTCAAGAACCTTCAGCCCCGCCATTGCCTGCAGCAGCTCATCATAAGCCGTAGGGTTGTAACCAGGGACTTCCGCCAAGTCCTTCTCTAGCAGCTTGGCCTCATGAAGGTCCTCCATGGCCTGCGACCGACCACGCGCAATCGCACAGTGCACAACCTTTCCAAAAGCTTCCACTACCTCAGCGGACTCTAGTGTGCTCAGGGCTGCCAGGTGCAGCCCATGGCTAATCAACCACCTGCATTCACAAAGAAAATTTGTGTAAGTAAACAACATGGTGGTAAGATAATTATGACAAAGTGACCGAAAATACCTGCGCTCGGCTATAGTGGACATCAGATGGGGGTACAACTCCTCATCATACTCTATGCTGAGGGCGCGCAGTTTTTCCTCTTGCATCGCAATCGCCTTCTCGATGCGCCCTTGAAACTCCTGGACGCTGGCATGATGCTCCGCCCTCTTCTCTTCAAGATAAGACACCGACCAGGAAGTTTTAGCCTTTATTTGCTCAAGCTTCGCCCTCGCATACCTAAGATCGGCCAACATGCTCACCTTATCATCAGCAATCTTTTCAGCTTACGCCCTCGAGGCCTCCAGCTCCACTTGCGCATTCGCCAACTGCGCACGGAGGGTCGCCAACTCCTCCTCCTTTTGGGCAAGAGCACGGCTCTCCCCAGCATACCTCCCTTTCAGCTGAGCAACAAGCTCAGCTTGGCGCGCAGTGGTCGCAGCCAGCTCATCCATTAGCTGCTGCGCCTCGCCACCATCAGCAACCTTGGTCTTCCTCTCCCTGTTTTCATTCTGCGGAGAGGAAGCATCATCCACACAGACCTCATCCTTCGCAGCAGCATTCCTACGCGATAGAAGAAGTCAACAAATATTACAAGTAATATGATAAAAAAAATAAAAGAAGAGAGAAATGAACACTTACAGAAACGGAGAAACATCATCAACCTTCAACCGTACGCCGGAGGTAGAGGTCTCTTCCGCGTTCGACTCTGCATCTCTGATGACGTGTCGACGCCTCTTCCTGGTGCCACTGGCCCCAGCCTCTCCCTTGCGCTTCGAATTCTACGCAACCTCCTCCCTCAGCGCCTCTTCAGGTTTCAGGATCTGGATGCTGTCAGATGACCCTGATCGCGCCTCCTCATGCGCCACTTCCACATTTGGTACCACCTCCGGATTAGGTGGCACACTCTGGACAGGCGTCACCTGAAGTGGTGGCGTGTCCTCGGGGACCGTCG
Source organism: Artemisia argyi (assembly GCA_030686995.1). Classification (NCBI taxonomy): domain Eukaryota; kingdom Viridiplantae; phylum Streptophyta; class Magnoliopsida; order Asterales; family Asteraceae; genus Artemisia; species Artemisia argyi. The sequence continues at coordinate 18,039 of JARVZY010006448.1, forward strand.
CAGGCAGAACAGTCAAGTGCCCCGCGGTCGCCTCCAGCAAGGGCTGCTCTCCTTCCTTCAGAGGACGCACCCCTATGGTCACCTGCTTTGGCATATCCAGCTTGACCACCGCGAATAGATCCATCTCTGCGCACATCAAAGGAAGCAAGAAAAAACAAAAGGGATTAGTTATTAAAGGCGCGAAGATAAGAATAAAGGACTTACAAAGAAGGAAGTATAAGGAATGAACACCCACCCCGGCCATCCTCACTCAAGAAAGTGGGAACCTCATCTGCAGCGCCAAAATAAGCGCGACTCAACCCCACATGTACCAAAAACTCCTCCGGATAGGGGTTAATGGCCAGTCGATTGGCATCTAAAGTTTGCGCGTCAGCAAGACTGTAGGAACCGGGTGCGGGGCGCCCATCCCTTGGTAAGGATTCCTGAGTATAAAACTCAAAGGGAGAGGGAAAGACTACGTCATCTACCCAAAAGAAGAACTCCCTCCAATTCTTGAGGGCGTCAACTTTTTCCGTATAACACTGAAGCGCCCCCTGGTGCTTCGCAAAGGAAACCCAACCATTTGACCACGTTGTGTGGTAAAAGGAGCGGAACAAGGCCACGGTCGGTTCTATCGCAAGTAAACGACAGTTTACTTCAAAATTCGACACCTTCGCCGCACCTATACAGTGCAGCTGAGAGATGTGAAGACGATAGTGATTGAGCAAATCGCTCAGAAAAATAGATATGGGTACGCGGTAATTCGCGTACTCAAAAAATTTCGTGTATAGCCCTATCTTCCCTTCGGGGAAGTCAGCTATACACGCGTCGACATCTGGAGCCTCTGGATGTACATCCAAGGGCACGAAATAGTCGGAAGTGAACTGAGTAACGTCCTCAATGGACATCGCAGAGCGAAACTCCTCCAATTGAGCAACCATTTTCATTTGCAAAACTAAGTGGGAAACACACAAATTACCTACGAAAGTGAAGTAAGTTTATTTGCAAAAAAAACGCTCTCGAAGAAGGTGAATAGTGAGTAAGTGTGTGTTTTACTGTGTATATGTAAAAATGGGGGGCGGTGACTCTTATATAGGGTGGTAAAAACCCTAATTTCTCTCCACGTGGATCCCACTAACGAAAACGTGTGGTTGGAACTGAACCGGTACACGCACTTTTTCCCGATTTACGAGGGCCACGTGGATACTACCCCCCAATTTCCGAGGTATACGTTTGAAATACCTATGACTAGGTGCATTGCACTTTAAATTGGCGGCAATATTCCAATGTTTTCCCGCTACGCTTACCGCTGTTAATATTAGTCTAGTATCTGCGGCTACGAGCCGCGCACACTAGACTGGGGGGACATGATGACGTATAGCCTATATTTGGGCCACAAGCCCAAATGATAGACATTACTTACACCTAAGCCCACCACGAATGGGCTACCATGACAATGGTATGGGCCGCAGCGTTAACACTTTGGGCTCATGAAGCCCAAAGGCCCAATCTAACCCACCGGGTACATGATAAGGATTATCTATTCAAGGAATAGATATCCTTACCTCGGATAAGCACCACGTGTGCGAAGAGTAAGGAGCAAGAAACACGGTTTCTTAGCCCCTATATATAGAATCATACGATTCTCATTCAAGGTACGATATTCAACCCTAACTCTCTACGAGAACCCTAAATCGATTACTTACTCTCACGCCGGAGTCTAATCGGGGGAGACAATCCCTCGATAAGCCTAACGGTGTTTTATTTTCTTAGTACGCAGGTAACAAGTGCTAAGGATTGAATTGGTACGAGAGTATTAGCCCATAACCAGGTACGCCCAACTTTTGTATCAACAAGTGGCGCCATCCGTGGGACCCTACTAAGAACCAAACACTAGAATGACGAAGCATAAGAATTCAAGTCAGCGGACTCCGCAGTCAGAAAAACGTGACCATCAGAGGAAGAATCGACAAGATTCAACCTCTAGACAGGTTGCTGGGACAACCAGCGCACCTGATCACCAAGAGGCAGGGACAACCCAACCTCTTCCAGCGACGGAACTACCTATAATTTCTTCAGCGGTCCCAAGCATTGAGGAACTCCAACGCACCCTCTTCACCACTCCTCATCAGGCTACACCCGCAGTGAACAACACTGTGCCGCCAGGCGCGCCTGAACGGAACAGGGCGCCTAACACTGAGGCAGAAATTCTTGCAACAACTGAGGACGCACCGGATCTAACTTTGGGAAACTTTGTATCCCAAAATTATGAAACCCTAACCGCCCTCATGCAAGAAGAGGCAACAAGAAGAGCAAGCGCGGGTTTACAAGCCCGACTCAATTTTGGTCCTCACCGCGAACCATCACCATCGCGTCACCCACGAGGAAGACGCGCAGAACGTACCACTATCCATGATAGATTGGGTACGATATCTGATTCACAATACTCAGGAGACAGCGAGAGGCGCACCAATGTCCACTCCAGACTTGGCAGTCGGGGAATACAAGATCGGTTAGGGACTCAACATTCGCCAAGCCAAGGATCTTCCAAACCTGGGAGTAGGAGGATTCACGACAGGTTGGGGAGAAGAAGATCCCCAAGCAGAGATCCCTCAAGCTCTTCTTCTGAAAGAAGCCGGCGCAAGCGCCAAAAAAGAGACTATTCTTCCAGCGACTCCTCGGACAACGAGGATAAAGAAACAGGACACTGGAAGTCAAGAGGAAGACGCTGCGAGGAAGAGGATGAAGATATGTCTCTCCCATGGCGACGCCAGAAAATCGATGCGTTTACACGGCGCATCAGCGATTACTCAGACCACAAACGCAGGCGCATGCCCGCTAACGTGAAAACATATGATGGAACAGGTGACCCGGACGATCACCTAAAAATTTTCGAATCAGCCGCAACTATCGAAAATTGGCCACAGCCCGTGTGGTGCCACATGTTTAATTCCACGTTAGTAGGAAACGCGCGCACATGGTTTAGCAAACTCCCACGTAGGAGCATCGGTGGATTTGAGGAACTACGGAAAGCATTCCGCCTCAATTTCACCCAACGAAAGAAGTGCGCTAAAAACCCTGTGGAACTGGCAAGAGTGAAACAGCGTCAAGGGGAATCAACCAGCGCTTTTATGGAACGATTTAAGGATGAGTGTATACAAGTCAAAACATGTCCTGAAATCCTAAAAATTTCAGGGTTCATGAATGGGATCAATAACCCAGAACTCATCCGCAAGCTGAATGACAAAGTTCCACAGACCTTTGACGAACTAACAAAACGCACCAGATCCTTTATACAAGGGGAAGCAGCTGCTGCGGATAGCAAAAAAGGTTATTCAAACTATAGGCAACAAGAACAGCCGCGGAGACAATCCAACGATCAGAATAACAACCGCAGCAGGAATTATCGCAGTGGAAGAGAGAACGACAAATATACTCCTCTCACTAAGACTCCGAGAGAAATATTTGTGACAGAAGGTGCGAACTTCCCAAAACCACCACCAATGCGCACTGCAGAAGAAAAGCGCCTAGGTAGTGGATACTGCGAGTACCACGGCCAAAAGGGCCATACAACTAACGAGTGCGTCCAACTAAAACAGCTAATTGAAAAGCTAGTTAGAGAAGGGAGGATGGACCACCTCGTAAAAAACATTAAGGAGGGAAAAGATAAACAGAGAAACGGGGGTAAGAAAGAACCCCCAAAGGAAAAAGCTGATACTATATACATGATACAATCATGGCAACGCAGGATAAAGCAAAAAGTCAGCCAAAAATTCTCTCCAGAAAAAGAGATATCCTTCCCTACTATAGCTGCGGACAACGCAGTCGTGGAGCCCTTAACCATTGAAATACATACAGGGGGACATAACATCCACCGCATGTACATTGATGGAGGAGCATCCGCAGACATCCTGTACGATCACTGTTTCAAAAGACTGCGACCGGAAATCCAAAGTCAGTTGATACCAGCTACAACGTCATTAACAGGATTCACAGGAGAAAAGATTTGGCCTATGGGGCAGTTACGCTTGTTGGTGGTCGTAGGAGATGAACAACACTCAACCGCAACATGGATAAACTTTATGGTAATAAAGTCTCCTTCACCATACAATGGTATCATTGGAAGACCGGGAATATCATCCATGCGCGCGGTACCATCCACAGCGCACGAAATGCTTAAATTCCCAGTGGAAGGAGGAGTTGTTACTCTCTATAACACAACAATACCACCAAGAGAATGCATCGCAGTAACAACTGAAGCAGAGACCATTCTAGAACAGCGCACAGAAAAAACGCCAAATTTAAAAGTCGCTATTCACCCAGATTACCCAGAACAACAAGTTTCGATTGGAGGATCTTTATCTGACAAAGGTAAAGCAGCTGTATACGCACTCTTGCAAAAGAACCTAGACATCTTTGCATGGGAACCAAAGCATATGACGGGAGTACCGCGCTCTATCACAGAACATAAGCTACAAATCCGACAAGGATACCCTCCAATACGACAAAAGAAGCGCGGCCAGGCCCCAGATCGTGCAAAGGCTATTCTGGAAGAAGTACATAAGCTCGTAGACGCAGGCATCATGCGCGAAGTATACTATCACGACTGGCTCTCTAACCCAGTTATGGTAAAGGAGAGCGATGGCAGTTGGAGGATGTGCGTGGACTTCACGGACCTCAACAAAGCATGTCCGCAGGACTGCTATCCACTGCCAGAGATAGACTGGAAGGTCGAGTCCTTATGTGGATACCCCTTCAAATGCTTCCTAGATGCATATAAAGGGTATCATCAGATCCAGATGGCAGTGGAAGATGAAGAAAAAACAGCCTTCCACACCAGTCAAGGAGTATACTGCTACACAAAAATGCCTTTTAGCCTGAAGAACGCAGGCGCGACATACCAACGACTGGTGGACACAGCCTTCGAAAAACAAGTAGGCCGCAACTTGGAAGTCTACGTTGACGACCTTGTCATAAAAAGCCATACAGAGGACGAATTGGTGCGCGACATCGAGGAAACATTCCGAACGTTGGGGCGGATCAACATGAAGTTAAATCCAAAAAAGTGCACCTTTGGCGCGACCGAAGGGATGTTCCTTGGATACCTGATAAAACCTGATGGAATCAAGCCTTGCCCAGAAAAGACAAAGGCCGTTATTGATCTCCCCTCCCCGCGCACACTCAAAGAAGTCCAGTCACTAAATGGAAAATTAGCAGGGCTGAACCGCTTCTTATCTAAGTCAGCAGACAAATCTCTCCCCCTCTTTAAAACGCTCACGAAGTGTACAAAAAGGGAGACTTTCGCTGGACTACCGAAGCGGAAGAAGCTTTCCAATAACTCAAACACCATCTGGCATCTCTTCCCAAACTTGTCTTACCGCGACCAGGGGAAGAACTAATCATGTACTTGTCGGCAACCCATGGAGCAGTCAGCGCCGTTCTATTGACAGACCGGAACTCCGTCCAGACACCCATATATTTCGTAAATAAAGCCCTAAAGAAAACAGAGACTAACTACAGCGCTATGGAGAAGCTGGTCTTGGCTCTAGTGTTCGCAGCCAAAAGGTTGCGCAGATACTTTCAAGCGCATCCAATAGTTGTAATCACTGATCAGCCAATCAAACAAGTTATCTCTAAGCCTGACGCATCAGGACGCTTACAAAAATGGAGTGTACTGTTAAGTGAGTATAACATCTCATACAGACCGCGCACTGCAATCAAAGGACAAGTCCTAGCCGATTTTATCGTGGAAAAGCCAGACAGCGACAGCCCGACATCTGCAGATAAAACAGATTTACAGGAACCCTGGATTCTGTTCACAGATGGATCTTCGTGTGTAGAAGGATCAGGCGCAGGCCTTATTCTTACAAATCCAGAAGGTATGGAATTCACCTATGCGCTACGCTTTGAATTCACAGCCACAAACAATGAGGCAGAATACGAAGCCCTGCTAGCTGGACTACGTATTGCAATTCAAATGGGGCTTCGCAACCTAGAAGCAAACGTAGATTCGCGACTGGTCGCTAACCACGTGCTAGATAAATACGAGGCCAAGGATGAACACATGACCCAATACCTGGAAAAGACAAAATCTTTGATCAAAAACTTTGATAGGTTCACAATAAAATAGGTGCCTAGAGGAGATAACAAGAAGGCGGACGCATTCAGCAAGATCGCATCCACAAGCTTCGCACACCTCTCAAAACAGGTATTGGTAGAAACCCTAAAAAACAAGTCAATCTTGGAGAGGGAGATATCAACGGTGATAGTAGAACAAGATCCTACATGGATGACACCTATCATCGAATTTATTAGCAAGGGAGTCCTACCCCAAGATCATAAAGACGCTCGAAGAATACGCCGCGCAGCGCAACGATTTGAACTACGCGACAATGTACTCTATCGACGGTCTTTTTTACAGCCATGGCTCAGATGTGTTGGACCCCTCCAAGCAGAATACGTCCTCCGCGAAATTCACGCTGGATCATGTAATATGTACTCAGGGACACGATCCGTGGTGGCAAGCGCTCTAAGGTCAGGATATTATTGGCCAACAATGCATCGTGATGCACGCGATCTGATAAGAAAATGCAGTAATTGCCAAGTACATAGACCAATTCCGCGCCGACCACAACAAGAGCTGACACCAATTACCTCACCATGGCCATTTTACAAATGGGGTATTGACATCGCAGGACCATTCCCCGTCGCAGCTGGAGGAGTAAAATTCCTCATCGTAGCCATAGACTACTTCACAAAGTGGATCGAAACAAAAGCAGTGGTGAACATCACGGGAAACCAAGTCAAGCGCTTTGTTTGGGACAACATTGTCTGTCGCTTCGGCCTACCGGGCGAGATCATATCAGACAACGGAAAACAATTCTGTGATAACCCATTCAAAGATTGGTGCGCACAATTGAACATCACACAACATTTTGCTTCAGTCAAACACCCACAAACCAATGGCCTAGTTGAGCGCGCAAATCGCAGTCTAGGCGAAGGAATAAAAGCGCGCCTTGACAGACACAAAGGAAAGTGGGTAGATGAGCTCTCGCACGTCTTGTGGGCGCATCGCACGACAATCAAAACCAGTACTGGCGACACGCCATTTTCCCTAGTCTATGGAACAGAAGCCGTCATACCAGCCGAGATAGGAATGCCAACTATACGCACAGCAGAGGTCAACGTCACGACAAATGATGAGGAACGGCACATAGACTTAGACATACTGGAAGAAAGACGCGAGCGCGCAGCTATACGCGAAGCAAAGGCTAAGGCAAAAATGAAAAAAATATTATGATGCAAAAGTCAAACACACTTCATTCAGACCAGGAGACTTTGTTTACCGCACCAACGATGTGAGCGACGCAGAAGACACGGGCAAGCTCGGACCCAAATGGGAAGGACCTTACGAGGTCACAGACGCGCTCGGCAACGGCGCATACAGGCTGCGCGATATGGAAGGTCACGACCTGGCGCGCACTTGGAACATTTGCAATCTCAAAAAATGTTACTTTTAGGCTACGACCCTTTCACAAACACACTTGCATCCTACGAGGTGCCCAATAAGTGTTTGTCTTTCTTTTCTTTTCTAGGAATTGTATTTTCTATTTTTTCTAATTACTTACAAGTATTAATAAAATGTTATGGTTTCTAGCTAACTCCATAGCGCATTTTACTTTATTGCATATATGTCAATATTGTTTATCTTATATTTCTGCCTACATGGCGTGCATGCACCAATTAAAGACCCACGAAGGCATAAAGGATGAGTTAACCTACTAATTTACTCGTTGAATAAGAGGGTTGCAAACCCATCAACATTGGATCACGTATCCTTGCTAAGCGCCTTACTCTTGAGACGTCGAGGTAAGTTTTACATGCGCACCCCACGACGGATACGCATATACCAAGTACACCGTACGAGCTTAGCAATATAACGAGCCAAGACACTTGGTCAAATAATAAAACTTCGCAAACAATGCAAGTATAATTCTTCAAAGTCACGCACTTAAAAGACTTAGTTAAAAAAGCAAACTTAGCAAACAATGCAAGTATACTCAAGTCACGAATTAAAAACAAAAATGTATCTTATTCCACATTTATTAATAATAATTACAATGAAAGATACATAAATATACAAAAAGCCTATATACTATGGCGATGCTCAGGACTCTCCTCTGGAGCGGCGGAACTCCCCGCTTCCTTAAGCTTACTCAAGGTTATGGCATCCTGCATAGATACGGTCGGAACGCTTACAGCCACGCCATCTGATCTAGGAAGGTGTGCAGCGCCAATGCCACACATCACGGCCTTGCCCTTGATACCCTTCTTCAC
>JARVZY010006449.1:17500-20000 GCA_030686995.1 Artemisia argyi
TTGTTTAGAGCCGAGGGCACAAAATCTCATTTTTAAACTGACGCTTGTATCATAACACAGATATCCTTTTAGCAAAATATGGTATAAGCGTCTTCCGACGAAAATCTCCCAAAATGCTATATTCTAGCTATTTTCAAATAGACCCGAATTGGCGGACGGCTTAATTGTAAAGTTGGTCCATCTATATGCATGTGGCTATCTTTAGTGAGATCATACGAAGGGTATGTTATTAGTTTAGATCTAACCAATTTAATGAATTACTCCTAAAGGTTCACATCAAACTAGTGCTAGTTGATGCGAGTTACTTCGGAAACAAAAGGACTAAAGTAAAATTCATTTGGGGTATTCTCTCAATTCCAAAAAAAAGCAACTGGATCAACTATGAGTTGTCGATCAGAACATATATGGATAGAACCTATAACAGGGGCTCGAAAAACAAGTAATTTCTGCTGGGCTGTTATCCTTTTTTTAGGTTCATTAGGATTCTTGTTGGTTGGAACCTCGAGTTATCTTGGTAGAAATTTGATATCTTTATTTCCGTCTCAGGAAATCGTTTTTTTTCCACAAGGAATTGTGATGTCTTTCTATGGGATCGCGGGTCTTTTTATTAGCTCTTATTTGTGGTGCACAATTTCGTGGAATGTAGGTAGTGGTTATGATCGATTTGATAGAAAAGACGGAATAGTGTGTATTTTTCGTTGGGGATTTCCTGGAAAAAATCGTCGGGTCTTCCTCCGATTTCTTATAAAAGATATTCAGTCCGTCAGAGTAGAAGTTAAAGAGGGTATTTATGCTCGTCGTGTCCTTTATATGGATATCAAAGGCCAGGGAGCCATTCCATTGACTCGTACTGATGAGAATTTTACTCCACGGGAAATGGAACAAAAAGCTGCTGAATTGGCCTATTTCTTGCGTGTACCAATTGAAGTGTTTTAAGAAATGAGCCGACAAATGCATGCTTTCTCAGCAGGAGGGCAAAAACGCAAGAATCCTCTTTTTCTATAACATAACTTAATTGAAATTTCTTCAGAACATCCATTCGAGTCAAAGCAGACATATATGGAACAATAAAAAAATAAAAAAAAATAATAATAAAAAAGAGTGAATAGATTCATAGATTCGATACTTGTAATAGAACTGATGCGTGAGAGAAATCTTAGATTACATAAAGTCGACGAATAAGATTCATTAACAATTCACAGATGAAAAAATGGCAAAAAAGAAAGCATTAACTCCTCTTTTCTATCTTGCATCTATAGTATTTTTGCCTTGGTGGATTTCGCTCTCATTTCAAAAAAGTCTGGAATCATGGATTACAAATTGGTGGAATACTAGGCAATCCGAAACTTTTTTGAATGATATTGAAGAAAATAGTATTCTAGAAAAATTCAAAGAATTAAAGGAACTCCTCCTCTTAGAGGAAATGATCAAGGAATACTCGGAGACACATCTACAAAACCTTCGTATAGGAATTCACAAAGAAACAATCCAATTAATCAAGATACACAATGAGGGTCGTATTCATACGATTTTGCACTTCTCGACAAATATAATCTGTTTCATTATTCTAAGTGGTTATTCTATTTTGGGTAATAAAGAACTTGTTATTCTTAACTCTTGGGCTCAGGAATTCCTATATAACTTAAGTGACACAATAAAAGCTTTTTCTCTTCTTTTATTAACTGATTTATGTATCGGATTTCATTCGCCCCGTGGTTGGGAACTGCTGATTGGCTTTGTCTACAAGGATTTTGGATTTGTTCATAATGATCAAATTATATCTGGCCTTGTTTCCACTTTTCCAGTCATTCTAGATACAATTTTAAAATATTGGATTTTCCGTTATTTAAATCGCGTATCTCCGTCACTTGTAGTGATTTATCATTCAATGAATGACTGAAAAATTATCTACCTAATCTAATTATAATGTTTCTTATTACTTTGCAGTTGTACATAAGCAAAGCATTGAAAAAAACTTTATATTTCTACCCATCCCGGAGATTCATCCTATATTCCTATATATTAATCCAGTCAAATTATTATTATTCCAGTAAATAACAGAATCGTGGATAGGAAACTCCATTAGTGACCTACCCCAATTTATTGTAGAAATTTTCGGGATCAATGGTTGGACCATGCAAACTAGAAATACTTTTTCTTGGATAAAGGAACAGATTACTCGATCTATTTCCATATCGCTCATGATATATATCATAACTCGTACATCCATTTCAAATGCATATCCCATTTTTGCACAGCAGGGTTATGAAAATCCACGAGAAGCCACTGGACGTATTGTATGCGCCAATTGCCATTTAGCTAATAAACCAGTGGATATTGAGGTTCCGCAAGCGGTACTTCCCGATACTGTATTTGAAGCAGTTGTTCGAATTCCCTATGATATGCAACTGAAACAAGTTCTTGCTAATGGTAAAAAGGGGGGTTTGAATGTAGGGGCTGTTCTTATTTTACCAGAGGGTTTTGAATTAGCCCCTCCCGA
>JARVZY010000685.1:0-26498 GCA_030686995.1 Artemisia argyi
AAATATTTTTTGAACCTATTGTGTTGCGTATGTAATTTGTGAAAGCCAATTGTATAATAATATACATCCTAAGTCGGTTCATTTAGTGTTAATGGTCGAACTATCAATCATTTTTCATTTTATATATAGACACCCATTCTTCTTCTAAAATAGTCTTAATCATGTAAACTGATTTTTTTTACATTTAAAGCAAACTCGACCCGAGCCGGTTCAAGTTAAAAGGTAACATTTCTCAACATGTTTTGTTGCTCAATGCCCCCCGTGATTACATATCCTGGCTCCGCCACTGCCTAGCTAGTTAACTGAATCATATGAATATCGTGTCGGCGTGTCCCTTTTAGCTTTAATTTATACTTATATGATTTTCTTTTTGGTAAAGATTATATATTCCCTCTATATACTATAGGAGGGGAATTCGAAAATCGTGCCACCATAAAAAATTATTTTCGAATTAAGTATTTCGTGAGAAGCATTTCCGGGCAAAGATAAAAAAGTTAAATACTTTATTAATATTTACAAAATATACCCTGAACTTTTTAATATTTACGATTTTTTTATATAACAAATTTTATTTGGCAAATATCTAACAGATATATAGCGGTTTCTTTAATAAAAAAATACTGGCAAAAAGGTCTCTCGATAACGAGTAAAACAATCTCAATATTGATATATTTTTGACGTACGTACGCTTTTATAAAAATTGTTGAAGTTTAATATATATATATATATATATATATATATATATATATATATATAAATTATATAGTTTTAAAAAAAAAAAACTTTCAAAATGCACCCTTAACCAATTAAATAACTTTAAAAATTATCATAAATTTTTTGAAAAATATAAAGGTCAAAATTAGTCCCGCCTTAACACACTGATGCACGACACAACATTCATTCCAAAAAATACATCGTACGACAACTATAAATATAGGTTGACACAACATTTATTCCAAACAAATACAACACGTATCGGTAAAAAACATACTACGATCTACAACAAGAAGTCCCCGCCCAAACATTATTCGTAAATAATTATCGCAAAAAATTTTTAAAAATTCCCGCTGCAACGCAGCGGGTACCTTCCCACTTGTTTGTAACCATATGGGGATACGGCAATTCTCTAACCACACATATAATTTTTACTATGGATGATGTTTTGTTTTATATCGTAGATTCCATATTTTTAGTGGATTCCATCTCGAGTGCATGGCATGTGTCCTACCCCAAACCCACATAAGATGGACTACATTTCGATGGTTTGGACAAAAACAAAAGCGTGGGGTTTTAATCAAGCAGCATCTTGTGATTATGTAGGGTATATTATTATGGAGTGATCTTAATCATAACAATGAGTCATTGACCCATTTATTCCAAAAAAATATCTCCTTTTAAGGCTGATTGTAGTGGTAGCCAAACGTCACTCGTGAGGTGCTACTTCACGTGCCAACACCACTACAACCATACTACCTCACGCGCGTATGGTGAAGAAAGAGAGCAAGAAAGGTGAACCAATCACCTTTGGTTATTCAAAGTTTTTGTGGGCCCTCCTTTTGTGTTAATATTTTTATTTAGTTTGTGAGTGTGTGTGGAGTATTTAGTAGTGTATAATTTGTATAAAATATGTATTTTAATGAAAGCTGAGAGGAAAATGAACACTACGGGTGAAAGGTGAGAGGAAGTGAGGGAAAGTGAGAGGAGAGAGAAAGCCGACGCGTAAAGTTAAGTATCACCATCACTCCTGGTCTAATTTCATAATTTTACTATTTGAAACAAGGATTATATTGTCTGTTTCTTTGACCTTTGGAGTTGAGAGATAAATGGGGTGGTCCTTAGCATGTGTCTAGTGAGACAAGTCCAACAATGTAGTTATATACGTTCGACCACGAGCTAGTGATGGTGATACTCCTCTATGATCAGATTTCAAACTTGCTAACAGCTTATCAACATTAAATTTGAATCATTGAATATCTTTCTATTTGGTTTTTATTATATAACGCTACAAAAGATTTCTGCCAAGTTCATTATTGCATATTATTGTTGTTGGGCAAGTAATATACTTGCTTTCAAACAATATAATTAGTTGCAATCTAGTAAATAATGCATTGTCTACAAGTATGCATCAGGATCCGAAAGCATTAAAGCAATCAATGAATTTAAGAAGCTCCTTTCCTACTTGAACCTTCTAGTTCTGCGTTATTTGAATTTTTGTGCGGATCTTATTGTCATATTAATATAGAAGTATCATCAACTATGAAATGGCAATGAGCGAAGTGCGTCCCATCACCCGTAATATAGAAAATACAATAACAAACCTTCAGACATTTCAATGAGGTTTTGATACCGATCAACCCACATAAAGTCCAATTTCGGGCATCACCGTAACATGCAAAGTAATATACAAAACTGAATGTTCGTAGTAAAATTATTCGAGCATTCATTTTATAGATTTATATGAAGATAGAAAGAAAGGTCGGACCACGACTCCACGAGTGATGGTCACTGGTAGGCGGTAGCACAAAAAATCCGTAATACCAAAAACAAGTCAATAATCAAATTCATTGTTTCAATATTTGGGCTTAGTTATTGGGCTCAGTAGTCACCAAGCTTGGCTACTTAAAGGAAGAGAACTTGAGTTTTTTACAAACTAATCGTCTTTTCAAAACTTATTTACCATTGTGTTGCATGTTTAAAAATATTTACCATTGTGTTGCTTATATTAAATTAATGTTGCTATCATCTAGCTACGGGAGAAACTTAGAAAGTGATGGCTCTATTAATCGTACAAGATAACATCTTCAAACATTTTTTGAACTTATTTTTTACGAATATGTATTATTAAAAATTGGAAGAACAAAACCGGTTAATATATTTAGATGTGTTTGTTGAAACTTATTCGACGGATTTATAAGATTACTGGATATTTACTTAGCTTTGTTTTTGGATTTATAACCTTATAAAGTCCATAAGCTCGAGTGTATAGATTTATAAGCTATAAAAAGCAGCTTGTGAGTTGTGACTTGTTGTGAATAAGCTTAAAGTCTTAGACACTAAGGAGAGGCTCGCGGTTGGTATCTCTGCCCGAGGATGCGACACTAACTCGAGCCAACAATTAACAACTAACCCGCCGTTCAAAAAAAAGAATAAGCTTAGAGTCTTAGACAAACACCGAGTCAATTTGAGTTTAATATATATAATATATATGAAAAACCACATAAAAATTTCCATGCATGAATCAAGATATTAAGTTATAAATGTATTTTATCAACGAACACAAATTTAAAATAGTAAATAGGTTCTAATACACATTAACCGTCAACTAAAAACTAGTACATATACAACGATACAAATCAATAGCAAATAACGAGCACCCTAAAGTTCCGTAAGTATGATGCGAACACATACTAGAATTTTTTATTTTTTATTTTTTATTTTTTATTTATTTATTTTTTTTTAACGACACGTTAGTAGTTAGTGATTCGAGCCCACAGTGACATCCAATTGGCAGTATCCAAGCCTCGAACATTTCTCCTTAAAGATGGTGTTTCGCTGTAATAATTAGCAGCAGAAGAAAGTAAAGCTACGTAAGTCATGTTTCATTATTTAAGCTTAATTTGTTTTTAACAAGAAAAAAGATGTTATATTATAAATTTAGAAAGTGAGACAATATAACAGTCAATATTATTGAGTAAACTGTAAAATGGTAAATAAATTTTCAAAACACAATAAGTTGGTATTGATGGGTTTTATTAAAACAAGCATGTTGGTCCTAGGAATTTATTCTAACGTGATCTAAATTGTAACGCGTTTATTTGAGATGCGTATCCAAGGCCGAGTGAAGGAAAAAAAATGAAAAAAAATCAATTATTTTTCTTTAGACGCTTTTGTGTATATAAAGCTAACAGAAAATGTTTTCAAAAGTATACCTTTAGAGTTATTAGCCAAATATTTTATTTAAGTATCTACATTGTTATTTCTGTGTGTTAAATTTTGGGCCTCAACCGGTTAAAGAGTTGGGCTTGTGGGCTCCGAGCATAATAAAAAAAATTATTTTTTTATGTAATTGCGATGAAATCTTGCGAATATTCCCTATAATATATATAGAAAGTGATATCTTTTTGAAAATAAAAGTAGATTAAAAATTCATTAGAAACAAGTTTTTAAGGGTTTTTTTTTTTTTTTTTTTTTTTTTTTTTTTTTTTTTTTTTTTTTTAATAACATTCCATCCGTTGCATTTGTTTGGGGGGGACTTTTTCACATTGGCTGAAAAGTTATTGGCGCACCTTTGTGAGTGTCTTTTTGGCCTAGTTCGCGCGTGAGGGGAAGGGGTATAGGGGTGGCGCGTGACGAAGGGCAGAGCTCACTCGTTACCTATACGGGAGTCCTAATGCTAACCATGAGAGAAATTTATAGAAAAATATGCCTTTTAGATTCTTATCTTAAGGGTATGTTTGGCGCAATGGGATGGGGGTTGGAGTTGAGGTTGGGATTATATTATAAGCTGAAAGCTGAAACTTAAATTTTTATAAAGCAGTTTGGCGAATTAATTGGAGCTAAAGCTTATTAATATAAAATCTCATAAAAATATATCAAATTAAATTAAGATATATTTTTCAACTTTTGAAGAAAATTCATCATATTTTGAAGGATATTTAAGTAATTTGACTAGTTATAAGCCCTCATAAGCCCCTTTCAATGGGTTTGGGCTTATTGATGCTTATGACTTATAAAAGCCTTTATAAGCACGCGCGACAAACAATACTTATTTTATAAGCCAACTTATTTTAAAAGTTTAAATCCCCATAAGCCTTCTCTCAAACATAGCCTAATTTCATAATAGAGGGGCTTTTACATATATATCCTTGCAAATTTTAAAAATTACATATATATCCTTTTGATGCATTAAAAGCATTGTATTTTATGCATCAAAAACTTGTAAAAATGATATATATGTAATTATTCATTTAGAGAAGGATATACATGTAATTTTCCCTTCATAATAAAAAATAATATTTCCATATGAAAGTAAAAAAATCATGAAAGACATGAACCAACGCTAAGATAATGCAAGACAAAATCTACACGTTTTCACAATTCTAGTTGGATGAACTCACTTGAATTTTGTTTTCTTGCCCATTGGGGGGGTGGGGGTGCGAAAAGTTACTGGCGTATCTTTGTGAGTGCTTTTTCGCCTAGTTCGCGCATGACCGAGGGAGCTCGCCAATGCTCGCGCGTGACCTATACGGGCAGTCTTATCGGTAACCCATAGAGAAATTTATAATAAAATGTGCCTTTTAAATTCTTATATTAATTCTCACAAAAAAATTAGTGTTTCCATATGTGTGAGGAAGAAAAAAAAAAAAAAAAAAAAAAAAAAAAAAAAAAAAAAAACCCATGAACCTTTCTCCGAATCTACACGTTTTTACAATTCGAGTCGGATGACTCACTTTATTTTATTTTTCTTGCTCATAATAGACAACTTTCAAGATTAATTTTTTTCTTCTTATTGCCAGTTTACAAGAAAACATTAACCAACAACAAATTGATTTTTATTTAAGTTTACTTTGAAAGATTCAATCAAGTATTTACAATGCATCCATGTTTTTCGAGATTATATCATTTTTCCAGCAATTGTCAGTAGTCACTCATTATAGTTGATAACTTTGTAATGAAATGCAATCCTTTAACCACAACCCTAAAGGTGCGTTTGGTTCGCAGTATATTTTGAAAGGAATTGTAATCATTCAAAGGAATTGTAGTTTGAATAAATTATAATTTAAAGAGTTAGAATGTGTTGTAATTGTAATGTGTTCGAATTGTAACAGATATATTTTGTCACTTTGTGGTTGGATCTCAACGTAATTGTAATTCATAAAAGATAAAAAGTACCTTAATAATAATAATAATAATAATAAATATTAACAATAAATAATAATACTAATAATAATATTAATATTAATAATAATTTATTATTATTATTATTATTATTATTATTAATATTAATGTAATAATAATAGTAATATTATTATTATTATTATTATAATTATTAAAATAATAAAAATATTATTATTATTATTAAAATAATAAAAATAATAAATAATAAATATAATAAATAGTATTATAATTATTATATAAATATAACAAAAATAATAAATATTATTATTATATAAATATTATTATTTTAATATTTACATTAAATATTATTATTATTATTGTTATTATTATTATATTTTTATTACTTTTATTATATTATTATTATTATAATAAATATTTATTATTTTTATAATAATAATAATTTATTATATAAATATTATTATTTTAATAATAATAATAATAATAATAATAATAATAATTCTGAATTACAACGTAATTTAAAACTTTATATCCAACATCCTATGTAATCTGAATTTACTCCTTTGATGTAATTGTAAGAACTGAATTACAATTACAATGCAAACCAAACAGCGTACGTAATGTAATGTAAATTACAATTTCATCCATTCTGCGAAACAAACAGCCTACGTAATGTAATCAAATTATAGTTACATCCAATTACGCCAGATTACGGTGAACCAAACGCCCCCTAAGAGTTCTCATTACCACAACCCTTATAACTGCATTTATATAGAAACCGTCCGTTATTATTAAGGGGTGGAAATTTGTGTCGAATTTTTTGCGGGTTAAACTTCATGATTTGGCGTATCAGAAACCCTCCGGCCATTACACTACTTTTTAAATAAGTAGCTCAGATTTGTCAACCTCAAATTGTTTATGCCTAACCCATACATGGCTCATTCATCTCGTTTACATGTCGACTCATTTAACTTCTTTAACTTTATATTTATTTAATCGATTATGACTCAACCTTTCATTTTAAAGATAATAATAAATGGGTTAGGGTCGACTCGCGTAACTCAACCCCAAAATGAACGCGACATGTTTGACAAATGGGTTAAGTGGGTCGAACTGAATACGAACCATAACCTACTCAACCGTAAATTAACCGTTTAAAATCCTTTTTTATCGTTCTTTGATTAGTCTCGGAGTCATTTTTGGTTTCGTGTAAGAAATTATCACCCGAACAACAACTTAATAATTTCAACAAATTTAATCAATAAAACATTAAAACTCCTCAATTTTAATAATTTCAACAAACTTCATTTTCACAATACAACTTTTAAACAGCCGTAACCAAATTTGCAATCTATTTTTGGACCCGAGGTGTCCTTTTCAAAAACCACTCTTTAGTCTCTATTAAGTTGTTTTGATAATACATTTAAAACGACATAGAAAAGCATCACGTGCAGTGTCTTAAGCTAAGTTGTTAGCTCAGTCTCACCTCACAATTATACTTTTCACTCACTATCACACTAAAAAACACTCTCCCTAGTAACTCAAGCTAAAAGCTCACTTCTAAGATGGTATGTTTGGCGAAATGGGCTTGGGCTTGGGCTGGAGCTGGGGCTGAGGCTGTGACTTATATTATAAACCGAAATTAAAATTTGTATTTTTATAAATTTGTTTGGCGAGTGGGCTAAGGATTATTTTGCGTTTTAATTAAGTATAGAGTGCAAGTGGGCTGAGGAGTATTTTGTATTTTTTTTTCTTCTTATTGCCAGTTTACAAGAAAACATTAACCAACAACAAATTGATTTTTATTTAAGTTTACTTTGAAAGATTCAATCAAGTATTTACAATGCATCCATGTTTTTCGAGATTATATCATTTTTCCAGCAATTGTCAGTAGTCACTCATTATAGTTGATAACTTTGTAATGAAATGCAATCCTTTAACCACAACCCTAAAGGTGCGTTTGGTTCGCAGTATATTTTGAAAGGAATTGTAATCATTCAAAGGAATTGTAGTTTGAATAAATTATAATTTAAAGAGTTAGAATGTGTTGTAATTGTAATGTGTTCGAATTGTAACTGATATATTTTGTCACTTTGTGGTTGGATCTCAACGTAATTGTAATTCATAAAAGATAAAAAGTACCTTAATAATAATAATAATAATAATAATAATAATAATAATAATAATAATAAATATTAACAATAAATAATAATACTAATAATAATAATATTAATATTAACAATAATTTATTATTATTATTATTATTAAATTATTAATATTAATATTAATGTAATAATAATAGTAATAATAATAATATTATTATTATAATTATTAAAATAATAAAAATATTATTATTATTATTATTAAAATAATAAAAATAATAAATAGTATTATAATTATTATATAAATATAACAAAAATAATAAATATTATTATTATATAAATATTATTATTTTAATATTTACATTAAATATTTATTATTATTATTATTATTATTATTATTATTATTATTATTATTATTATTATTACTTTTATTATATTATTAATATTATAATAAATATTTATTATTTTTATAATAATAATAATTATTATTATATAAATATTATTATTTTAATAATAATAATAATAATAATAATAATAATAATAATTCTGAATTACAACGTAATTTAAAACTTTCTATCCAACATCCTATGTAATCTGAATTTACTCCTTTGATGTAATTGTAATGACTGAATTACAATTACAATGCAAACCAAACAACGTACGTAATGTAATGTAAATTACAATTTCATCCATTCTGCGAAACAAACAGCCTACGTAATGTAATCAAATTACAGTTACATCCAATTACGCCAGATTACAGCTAACCAAACGCCCCCTAAGAGTTCTCACTACCACAACCCTTATAACTGCATTTATATAGAAACCGTCCGTTATTATTAAGGGGTGGAAATTTGTGTCGAATTTTTTGCGGGTTAAACTTCATGATTTGGCGTATCAGAAACCCTCCGGCCATTACACTACTTTTTTAAATAAGTAGCTCGGATTTGTCAACCTCAAATTGTTTATGCCTAACCAATACATGGCTCATTCATCTCGTTTACATGTCAACTCATTTAACTTCTTTAACTTTATATTTATTTAATCGATTATGACTCAACATTTCATTTTAAAGATAATAATAAATGGGTTAGGGTCGACTCGCGTAACTCAACCCCAAAATGAACGCGACATGTTTGACAAATGGGTTAAGTGGGTCGAACTGAATACGAACCATAACCTACTCAACCGTAAATTAACCATTTAAAATCCTTTTTTATCATTCTTTGATTAGTCTCGGAGTCATTTTTGGTTTCATGTAAGAAATTATCACCCGAACAACAACTTAATAATTTCAACAAATTTAATCAATAAAACATTAAAACTCCTCAATTTTAATAATTTCAACAAACTTCATTTTCACAATACAACTTTTAAACAGCCGTAACCAAATTTGCAATCTATTTTTGGACCCGAGGTGTCCTTTTCAAAAACCACTCTTTAGTCTCTATTAAGTTGTTTTGATAATACATTTAAAACGACATAGAAGAGCATCACGTGCAGTGTTTTAAGCTAAGCTGTCAGCTCAGTCTCACCTCACAATTATACTTTTCACTTTCCTTTCACTATTACACTAAAAAACACTCTCCCTAGTAACTCAAGCTAAAAGCTCACTTCTAAGATGGTATGTTTGGCGAAATGGGCTTGGGCTTGGGCTGGGGCTAGGGCTAGGGCTGAGGCTGAGACTTATATTATAAACCGAAATTAAAATTTATATTTTTATAAACTTGTTTGGCAAGTGGGCTGAGGATTATTATTGCAAAATTACTAAAAATGACATAATTAAATGAGTTTTTGTATATGTTACATGTTTTTATGGGCAAATAAGTAATTTATTATTCACAAACCCCGAGCTAAAGTTTTTAGCTCCTTTTATGCTGCTAAAGTTTTTAGCCGACTTATTTTATAAGCCCTTTCATAAGCCACATGACAAATGAGACTTATTTTATTAGCCGAATTATTTTAAAAGCCCAATCCCCTATAAGCCTCCGCCAAACACAGCTTTACTATACAGTCTATACTTAATTAAAACACAAAATTAACACAAAAATCAATTAAACAAAACACACAACCTCTATTTGGCGTAAGCCAAAAACTTAGTGACCGGTATGACGATCGCACCTAAGGGTGAGCATCGGTCCCGGACCGGACCGACAAGACCGGGAACCGAATTAGCCAAAAAGTCAAGACCGATGACCGGACCGAATGTGGTCGGTCTGGTCTAACACGGCCAAATAATCGGTTTGTAGTCCGGACCAAACCGAACTAAAGACCGAATTATCCAAAAACTCAAGACCGAGGACTGAACCGAATGTGGTCGGTCTGGTCGTTTGCTCAGCCCTAATGGCACCCACTGGTGCAGTGGCGCAACTTGACGAGGTTGCTAGTCGACTCGTCAAGGATGCCAAACCTGTCCACCTCATGCTCTAAACAAAGATTTAAAAATAATATACGAGTATCATTTTTTCATGATTTCATCATATAAACCACATGACATAAGTACAAAAATTTAAGAAACAGCTGTAACCTAACCCCGTCAATGAACTCAGTTTCTATTTGTCTCATCCCAAAACTCAAAGTCAAAGCAACCATTTCAGTTTCACACTCAAAAAAATAAAGCAAATATTCCAAAACACGTGACCGCACAACCCACCGTCCAGCGCACGTTAGCACCTGCACTACCACCTAATCCTGCGCCAGGCGGCGTCACATCACCATCATTACTCTCCGGCGGATCCACGTACGGCGGCGGTGGCGGCTGGTTAAGATACTCCGGCAGTCCAACGCCATGACTCACTTTGATCCCAAACGCCATACCGTTTTGGCATTGTATACCGTCACTAGCACTGGAGAAAAAATAGTTGGGTCCTTCGATTGTTAATGGTACTTCAACAGTTAATGGTTGGTTGAACTCGTTGCTTTTGCCGTAGAAGAATGTGTCACTGTCTGATGAGTTGTCTACGCTGCAGCTTTTGAACGTTGTTTCGTTGTAGGTTAATACCACGGTTTGGTTCGTGGTCGAGTTGAATACTGCGGTTTAAGAAGAAAATTAGGAACAACAAAATATGTTAATGGGATTCACGAGTAAAGTGTTTAGCAATATTGCTTATTCTTTTTGAAGTAGAATAAACTTATACATGTTTGGTTGAGCTTATTTTGGCAGCTTATAGATCTATTCATAACTTCACTTTTTTTCAGCATGTAATAACCTCTCAAATTATACAGTAATCCATAAGCCACAAAATTTTCAAAAAAAAAAAAAAAAATCCATAAGTCACAAAAATAATATAATCCAAACACTTATATAAAATCAGTTCAAGAAATAGCCTTTTTTATTTGTTCAAATTTAAACCCGAAAATAGTAATATTTGGTTAAAATGTGTTTCTTTGAACTTAGGTTAAAATGTGTTGATCCACTTTACTCAAAAGTTTTAGCACAATACGAGGTTAAATACATAACATGTGATTTAAAAAAAAAAAAAAAAAAAAAATTCGACATAAACAAAGTCAAACTCTTTAAGTATTGATCTTTAATCAACAAAAAATTAAAATAAACAAACTAAAACTTACTCAAGTAATCTCCAAGCTCAAAAGTTTTATTAGCAGCCCACTTGGTGTAATCAGCGGATGATTTGTTGGTGTTAGGATCAAAAAGCCAGCCTGCTTTATCTCCAACAGTGTGATTAGTATACGCGGCGACCGTGACGGTGGTGATTAAAAGAGTGAGTAGTGTTAAATGTATCGCCGGAGCCATTGGATCCGGGTGAGATTTGAAACAGAGATTGGATCTTGAAATTTTTTCAAGGTTTGAATTGGACAAAGTGTGTTTTATTCAAATGAGGGATATATGATAAAAGAAGGTTCCCTGTGTGGTTTTATTGTTTACTTATATACTCCGTATGAGTTAGTGAAAGAGTGGAATTATTATATATTTGAGTAAATATCATAATTGGTCATTGTGGTTTGTTGGGTGAATCATAATTCGTTTCTATAGTTTATTTTCATCGGGTTTTGTCCCCGTGGTTTCAACCCATACGGGTTTGGTCCCATGATCAAATTTTAGTTAGTTTGACTGTTATGCTGAAGTAGGGCTGAGCAAACGGACCGGCCGGACCGGACCGACCGACAAAACCGACCGGACCGAGACCGACCGGACCGGACCGACCACATTCGGTCCGGTCCTCGGTCTAAGCTTTTTGCCAAATTCGGTCTCGGTCCGGTCGGTCCGGTCCGGTCCGGTCCGGACCGACCAAAAACCCGAAAAAACTTGCCTAATTGGACCGGACCGACCGAAGACCGACCGGACCGAGACCGGACCGAGACCGGACCGACCATATTCGGTCCGGTCTCGGTCTATGGTTTTCCGGTTCTCGGTCTTCGGTCCGGTCCGGTCTTGGCCGGTCCGGTCCGGTTTCCGACCGATGATCACCCCTATGCTGAAGGGTATTTTTGTCATTTGATCCACATACTACATATATTTAGTTATATAATCTCTTCATCATTTTTTTTTTTAATTTTAATTTTATTTTTATTTTTTATTATTTAACACCCAAAACCAAACAAACCTTATATCTTCTTATCTTCTTCATCTATCACCCACACCCACCAAATCCACCATAGCCGCCACAAAATAACCACACCCACCACCGCCATCGAGACACATAACCACCGTCATCCACCAACCACAATCACCTCTTGACAACACAACCATCAAATTTGTGGGTATTGATTCGCCATCACTACAACCATCATTTTTCCCACTTCACAACCACTCACTCCCCCTCTAAGATTCAATCAACCACATCCCTTTACCACCGTTTGACCACCAAGTCCATTATCACCATTCAGCCCCGCTACCCGCCACCACCTGATTTGCCATCACTGACCACCACCACGCCACTGTTACCACCATCCAAACCAGATCTTGAAACCCACAAATCAATCGGATATTTGTTCTACGATTTTCTTTGTTAATTGAACATGGTTGAATTGATATTGGAAAAAGATGTGGATGTATTGATGTTGAATAAAGAGATGATGATGGTGGCGAGGGTTGTGTTTGTGTTAAAGCTAAAAGATTTGAAAACCAGACCTAACCATTGAACACCAAATCTGGTGGTGATGGTGGCGAGGGTTTTCTGGTGGTGGAAGTAGGGAGAAGGGAAGGGTTGGTGGCGGCGTCAAGGGTTATCTGATGGTGGTAGTAGAGAGAGGTGAGGGTTTTATGGAGGTGGCAGTAGGGAGGGGGATTGGTGGTGGGTTTTGGTTATGAAGGTGAGGGTTCAAAGAAGATAATGTTTTGATTATGATGGTGATGGGTTTTGATCTTTTATGTGTTTAATGGTGGTGGAATTTTCTTGTATTTATATTTGTGTTGATATGGTTTTGATCTTTTTTATAAATGTGGTTGGTTTATGTTTGGAAAATCTATGTAAACCTATGTTTGAAAAATCTGTGTAAATCTATGTTTGTATATATATGTTTGCAAATCTTGATAAAAAAGGGTAGTTTATCTATGTAAATCTGTGTTTGTACAACAACAACAACAACAACAACAACAACAACAACAACAACAACAACAACAACAATAATAATAATAATAATAATAATAATAATAATAATAATAATAATAATAAGGGTGTTTTTTTCATTTTAATTCATCAAACAGTATTTAACGGTCAACTGACAGATAAGTTGGTCAAGGGACCAAACCCGTATGGGTTGAAAACCACGGGGACCAAACCCGATGAAAATAAACTACAGGGACGAATTGTGATTGACCTGGTAAACCACAGGGACGAATTATGATATTTACTCAAAAAGAAATTACAACTTTTCATCCAATCTCAACATCTGAGTTCGCACTTTAGTGAGAAAAGAAATTTCAATTCTATTCTCGCAGGTATATATTCAATTAAAAAAAAAGTCAGTGACCGCATGATTTTGATGACAAAAATTTATGAATCACGCACCAAGTGTTTTGATTGAATGCTTTAGTGTCATTCCTAGTTTGCCATAAAGAAAAGAGTTAGGACATTAGTGTGATAAGAACTGTTTCACGGAACGCGTTGCTACTGATTGATGAAATGCCAAGGATGAAATCATTGTGCTAGTCTTTATTATCGACCTAATTTACAATATGTCTTCACTAAGTATTGGTGTTAAACATGTCTTTAGAAATTTTAGTTTTCATTGGATGTTAGTTGGATTTGGTATGACTTTTGTGCTTGGTGTGTGCTTATTTACGCACCTTTTTCTTGGCCAAATTAAGACCAAAACAGTCACAAACTAACCATAAATGCCAAAGATATTGTGTTTTTATGTTTGTGAACGTGCAGGAACGGATATTTTAGAAATAGGCAAAAATCAAGAAAAGGACAAAAACGAGCACAAGATTGAAAAACGAGTCCAAAGCTAGAGCCGGGGAAGCAAATTACCATTTTTGAGCTCAGATTGTCAAAATATACCTTAGGAAATCACAGAATGCCAGAAATAGTCCTTGGAGCAAAAGTTTGAAGAACTGGCAGAAATGGTCCCTCAACTTTGAAAATTGATAGAATTGGCTCCTGAGCATTCATTTTTTTTGAAGAAAAGTCAACCAATGTCTTTGGGAAATCAGAAGTTGTCAAAATCAGCCCTTGGATGAAAAGTTTGAGGATTTGGCAGTTTTAGTCCCTCAACTTTCAAAATTGACATAAATGGTCCCTAGAAATTTAATTTTGGGAAATATCAGCAAAGGCCCTTGGATAATTGAAATGTGGCAAGAGTGGTCCTTGAATTAAATTTGGAAAGTGGACAGAATTGGTCCTTGGATTTTCAGTAAATTGCAAAATTAGTCCTTGTGATAACTTAAACCAAACCGGACCCTTTTATTATTACCCAAATCCAACCCAAACATAAAACAAAACCCACACCAACACACCAGCCCACTCCACTCCCTTTCCCCTGGTCCATTCCCTAAGCCCAAATCCAACCCAACCCTTTTTAATAATAAAAACAGGGTCAACCCCGGTCAAACCTTTCCCTTCCCTCCTTCGCCACCTCCCCCACTTGACTTGCTCCATCATCACCCCTACACCACTTGCCAGTCACCTCCACCGCCCAACCCATCACCTCAAACACTCCAAAACAACTACAATTAATGCTCCTCCATCCTTACACGTTTCCACAACCCAAATTGCAATTCCACTTTTGGCGCCAAAAATGAATTGATGGCTGGGATTGATTTCAGGCATCCAAGGGCTCACATTAATGCTAGGAAAGCACACGCGGGGCTCACAAACCCTAATTCTTCACTATAAATAGAAGAAGATGCAGAGAAGACCAAGTAGTAGATTGTAGCTTAATTTTTAAAGTCGTATTAGCTTAATTTTCCTTTTCAAGTGTACTTTTTAGCCTAAAAAGTGTAATTACAATTTCAATAGTGTAATCAAAGCTTTCTTAATCAATGAATCAAGTTCTTAATGCTTAAATTTAATTTTCACTTTTAAATGCTCAAAATTCCTTTTTAGCTTATGGCTTGTTAAAAGCTCTTGTTTACTGTATCATTAATCTACATTAATCCATTTTAGCTTATCTAAACCTTAATATTCTATCATTGTTCATCTTATATGAAAAATCCAACAAAAAATTAGAAAATATATAAGAAAACCAAAAATATGATTTCTATTGAAATCCCTAGCTTAGCTTAATCTAGCTTATCTGTGTTTCTATTGTGCTTATTCTGAGTTCATATAGCATATTGTAGTTGTTTATTTGCTTTTGTACATTAGTTGTTCATTTTTTAAACCAAACTTTCTTTATTTATTTCAAGTTCACTCCATAACCTTCCTTAAGGTTTGTTTGTGCCTCATTTTAGGTTTAAATTAGTTACTATAGCTTAATACATAATCCTAGATAAGCAGCATAACCTGTTTCATCCATTTACATTGAAAATTAAAAATCAAGTGTTAATCAGTAGTGTTTGGATCAGGAGCCTTTTCTGTGTTCAAGGTTGTTTTGGAAGTTGTAGTCAGCTTAGATAGTTCATATAGGAGTGATAGAAACTAGTTAAGTCATAAAATCCATAGGTTATTAGCTAAAAAGTCAAATTCCATCTTTGATCCCATCCTGCATACTAAGTGTTAATTTTTAGGATCCCTAATCATTCATACAGTTGTAGAAGTAGTTAGGATAGCTTAATTTCATCTCACATTAGCTTATTACAACATATTCAGTCATCTAGGGTCATTAGAAGTTCATCAAAGTCAACCTAGTTCATAAAATCAAAAAGTCAAAAAGTCCATCAGTTTGAAAACCTGTTTTGAGTTGGATTTTTAATTTCTTCATTTCTCAACTTATTTCCACAAAATTCAGGTTTCTAATAAATTGTCAGCTTGTGTTTCCAAAAATAATTTTTATTTATTTTTCAGAATTTTTGTAAGTGCTTAACTGAAAGTTTAAAGTCACTTGCAAGGCAAGCTAGTGCCCTGCACCAGGACACCTTGTTTCATAAGCCCCTAGCTTATTCATTAGAGAACTTTAGCCTTAGCTTTTGGACTTTTTGAAAAGCCCTCTATACCAGCTTTAAGAACATGTGCTTATTTTGGATCTGAGTGCTTATTTGAGTGCTTAATTTTGGACTTTAAGTTTGCCCCATTTCCACTGCTTCATCAAGTGGTAACACAAGCCATCTTCATAAGCTCCTATTGAGCTTATATGTGGGTCCCACCCTTAGCTTCTTGGCTTTTTGAGAAGCTCACCTAGCTCGCTTATTGACTTAAGGTTTATCTTGGACCCCTGAGCTTATTTGGTGGGCCCAAATTAGGCCTGCAGTTAACCCATTTGGTCTGTTTGGTTTTCAGTGTTGGATTTGCTTATTTTTGCTTATTGTAGCTTATTCCAGTGTGATTATCTGTTTGTTTCTGCTTATTTTGATTACCTCTTTAGCTTAATCTCACCTTAGTGTGTAGCTTGTAGCTTATTAGCTTGCTTTTTCAGATTAAAAATCCATTTAAGCTTAAAAAAGCTTACTGTGTGAACAATAAGCTTACACAGTGCTTATTTTGGTGCTTTAAAAAGTTATTTTCATCAAAAGTTGTTTAATAATAGTTATTAAATAAATTTGTGAAAGAAAAATCAAAAAAATAAAATAAAACAGAAAAAGTGCTACTTGTGGGATTCGAACCCTTGACCTCATCATGGTTTTCTTCCTTTTCTTCACCTACAGGGTGACTTCTCTTGTTCTTCACTCCTTCGGGAATGAAGACACTATATTTGATCCCGGCATTTTCATGTATCATTATCTTGAGCCGGATACTTATCTCATCGGTGTGGAACTTTCACGTGCTTCAAATGTTTGTCCAAACATCTTGAATGAAAGTCCGATTGAGATTGTTTCTTTCACATCATGCTTCCCCAAGGACAAATGAATTCGGGGTCGAGTCAAGCTAGCGACTCGGTAAACAAAACAGTAACATTCATATAGGGTTTTCACCCTAAGTGTGGGGGAGTTACCCCACAATGGTTACTTATGAAGTGAAAATACAAAATGGTGTTTTCCACGCTTAGCTTGTAATGTTGCCCTTTTACGTTCAAAGAGTCGGCATAATAGCCGGGACTTTGAATATTGAGGACAATATTCATCCTAAGTGTGTGTGGGGGGGGGGGGGGGGGGGTATTCGCTATTCTAGCGAATTTTATCACATTTTTCTATCTAATACCCCCGTTTTGGCCAAAATTTCAAAAAATTTAAATTTTTTTTTCACTTGTGCTTCAAAATTTTTGTGGTAATCAGTCCGCTGTGTCTAAACGACAAAAGGGATTGGCTAGTCCAGGAGCAAACGGCTCTTGGTAAAGACATCTCAAATCCGTTTATGGCTTGCAATCTGCCAAAAATTGTATGGTACCTCAACTCGCCATATCCCATAAAGCGAATGAGTTGGCTAGCCCACAAGATTATGGCTTGTGGTAAAGGCAGTGGAAAATCTATAATTGGTAATCAGCTCACCAAGATGTTGACTATTCCATCAAGAGTTGGCTAGTCCAGAAGCAAACGGCTTTTGGTAAAGACTAATCAAATCCGTTGACAGCTGGTGGTTTGCTCAAAATCACACAGTTATCAGGTGTGCCACAGTTCTTACACCTGGCTACTCCAGAAGTGATGGCTTTTGGTAAAGAGTTTCAAATCCATCAAGTTTTCCAAAAAGATTGCTAGGGACTAGCAATAGTTTAGTGTGGGGGATTGATGAGTGCTCAAACACTCATCATTTTTATCGTATTTAAACTGCCAAAACATCCGAAAACGCTAAAAAATGCATCAAAATACTAAAAATATCCCAGGGATTGTATTTTATACGTTTCAGATGCAAAATGAGCAAAAACAATGAAAAACGAACAAAGTTTACACAATTGGCAGTTTTAGTCCCCCGACTTTCAAAAATTTACAAAACTGGTCCCTGAGCATTTGTTTTGAAAGGAAAGTCAACCTAAGGCATTTAAAAGTCAAAACTTATCAAATTTAATCCTTAGGTAAAAACTTTGGAAAAATTACACTTTTGGTCCCTGCAGTTTGGGAAATTGACGAAATCAGTCCCTGGGGAATTTTAAAATGAAAAATATATTTGTGACCTTCATCTTATGGGAATGTAACAAATTTGGTCCCTGGATTAACTTTGGAAAGGTGGCATTTATGGTCCTTCAAAATTACAAAATTTACAAATTGGTCCTTGCTACAAATTTACACCAAACGGACCCTTTGTATTTTCCATCTAAACCAAAACCAATTACCCAATCCATACCTCTTTTATTCCCAGCCCACCACCCAAGCCCAAGTTCCAAAATCCCACCATCTCTTTTTTGTTAATAAAACAGCCGGGTCAAAGATAGTCAATCCCCACCCTTTTTCTTCTTCTTCCCCACCAAAACAAAACACCCAGCCAACCCTATCCCCTGCTACTCCAACAATCTTGTCCCCCCCAACATAACCTACACTAACCACCCTACTCCCCCTCACCAAAGTCAACCCCCAACAATATCATTACCCCCCCTCCAACTCAGCAATCTATTAGGGCATAAAATGGAAGCTAAGGTTGTGATGAAGCAGAGGTAAATCCAACGGTTGGGATTTGTTAAAGAAAACACAAGGGACACTTTTGGAACTGATGAGTCTCAGAGAAGAAGAAAACAAGAAAAAGGGAACCCTAGTTTTCTTTTCAGTATAAATAAGTGATATTGTATGCCATTGAAGGCTCAGTAGGATTTTAGAGTAGAAATAGTTAGTATAATTTAACTTAGTTCAAGTTTTTAAATCATTGTCAAACTTCTGTACTTCTCAAAAATTCAGTTAATTCCATTTCAGTTGTTCTTTTACTTTAAGTTGTCAAATTTATTTATCATTAATCTTGAATTGCCATTTTCTAGTTTACTTGTTTTTAATGCTTAATCCCTGTTTACCTATGCTCCTTTAGGCTAATTATAGCTTGTGCAATAATTTCTTTTTTAGTTCTAGCTTTAAAAATATCATTTCCAGTGTAAAGATCTAGGCAGTCCTTGGTTAAGGACTGTTTGGCACAAGTATTTCTCTTGCTTTACAAGTTTGTTTCACTTCTTGTTTTCCTTTCATAGAAGCTGTTTTAGCATATATCAGATGTTTCAAACATAGTATAGTCATTTTTAGCATTTACCTTAAGTTTGTAGGGTATTGAATTGGTATTTGAGTTTTCTAAGGTTTTAACTGATTCAATTAGTAGATAGGATAGGATTTGATGTTTAGCATTTTATGTAACACCCCGAAATTTGATTAAGCAGCGGAAGTCTAATCGGGGTCATTACCGTTTAGTACACAGTCATACTCATAGAAAACAATTCAAAAGATTTGCAATATCATTTCATGAAAACTCAAATATTCAGAGTTACAAACATTTTTCCAAAATGTTAATTGTTTCACAAAAGTGGTGATGAGTTTGTAAAGAATGATATAATTATTGAAATCAAAAGGGAGGTCCTGTGCCCTTTGCCAGCTCCGTGCCGCCATGCTTGCTAATTTCCTGAGATAAACATGCTTAAAAAGTCAACACAAAGGTTGAGTGAATCCATAGTAGTTTAAATAATAGTAGTGTGAACACAAGCCAAGCATTTGAAATAAACAAGCCAAGATAGACAGGTCTTGACTAAATCGGGTGTAATATTGCTCCTAAGCCTCACGAAACGCAAGCCTTAACATTGATTTGACATATCATAAAGATAATAACAATCATCTATACCACAGCGGATGTAAATGACAAGGGGCCCTCGGTGACAGGAAATGTGCCAAATTTCCATAATACCTCGAATATAGCACACCTCCTGCCAAGTGATCACCTTGACAGAGGTGAGCTACCATTCCAATAGATCTATCAACTATATTCGCGCTCGCTCGCAAGTGATTAAGGTTCGTGATATGAGGGACTTGTAGTACAGGTGTCAACTTAGGCAATATCAGGTGAT
This sequence comes from Artemisia argyi, assembly GCA_030686995.1. Classification (NCBI taxonomy): domain Eukaryota; kingdom Viridiplantae; phylum Streptophyta; class Magnoliopsida; order Asterales; family Asteraceae; genus Artemisia; species Artemisia argyi. The sequence goes on from JARVZY010000685.1 coordinate 20,421, forward strand.
AACAGCATACAGAAAAATACTTGTGTTCGATTTATAGCATGTATCTCCCCACGGGGTTTAAAAACAATTAAAAATGTGGGACCATGAACTCACCTGTAAGGTGCGTAATCATAAGGTGCTCAAAAGTGATGGTGTATTGCTACGACTAGCAATGAAATTCCTCCGACTTGCGACCTAAATAATACATTGTAATCGGTGTTTTAGATTCATGTCGTAAATGACATGTGATATGTCTCGTGCACGGTGTTATCCATTTCGGGTGTCTTAAATATATTTCAAATAACTTCACGTAGTTATTTGTATTGTTGTTACGAACAGGTGTTTGATAAATATTATCTCGTTGTGAAAATAATATCGTTTTAAAAATATTTACGATTAAATATTTTTAATAAAGTTATACATATATATATATATAAATATTAAAGTTTAAGAAAAATGTATATATGTATTTATAAAAATTATATGAAATAATTAATTACAAAAATATACCTTGTCACAATTTAACCCTTAACTTTTACAAAATTACACTTTTTACCCTTTGGTCAAAAATAATTTCCTTTTGGTCCTTTTTGCATTCTTTTCACTTTATTCCCTTGACTTTTGAAATATTACATTTCCTACCCTAAACTTCCATTAAAAATCGATATTGTCATAGTTAATCCGAAAGTTTTGTGATTTTGACGGCTTTAGTCCTTTAACGTAAAACTTTTGCAAGATTGGTCCTTGACCTAGTTTTTCAAAAACTAAACTTTCCATTATACCAAAGTAGTATTTAAATTTTGTAAAAATACTTATATTTGGTCTTATGTTCCACGTTTCTTTCCATGTTTTTGAAACCAAAAAGGGTGTTTCTTTGTTTTAAAATCACGTTCGACTAGCATTAGATTTGGGTCTAGTTTTCGTGTCATAAAGTCGAGTGAGTTGTGCATGTTGGGTTAATTCGATTGTGGGTGAGTAGCAGATATGAATGGTCGAAAAATCTAAGTGGGTCGTACATGTAGAAACGAAATGGCGAGGGCATTTCTAGGGGTGTCGAGGCAAGTGATGAAAGTTATAGTGTAACGAAGACTTATACTTAAAATTATATGTCTGTCGTGTGCACGAGACTTTTGTGATAAACATGAGACTAGAGTAGGAAAATGAAGTAGGATACGAAGACTTACAATCACCAAAAGGTGGTGACGACTTTGTGTGATACGAGACAAGTGAATGAGCAAACGTGGTACCCTCTTCTCGTCTTAGAAATCCTTTATCCCAATAGTTATCCAACTCGTTCAAACCCAAATCCTTAGCTCGTTTCCTCCTTGATTCTTCTCGACAGCAACAAGAAAGAAAAGCACAAGAGTGCTTTGGACTTAGAAATTTTGTGGAATTGGGAGTGTGTGAGTTTTGTAGCATTAAATGTGATCTATATAAGGTGTTCATGGGTGGTTCGTGGTCTCCTAAGGACACAACACTCCTCAAAATGTCATGTCTCACTCGACAAGGTTGTCTAGTTCCCAAAGGTGTTGTCAAATCGGGTTGCAAGGGTTTGAAGGCTATAACCATATTATAATGCTAGGTCATAGTTAGTATTAGGCATGTGGTGTACACATGTTGGAGGTAATGAAACATGCGATCCTTGGGGTAATAGTTCGAAGGTGGTTATGGTGTTTATCCAATGGTTCGACGGCTCAAAGGTGTCTCCTTGTCGCATAGCTCAAAGTCAAAGGGAGGTTGCATAATTCTTGTCGAGTGATTAGGAAAACATGAGTTTCCAAAGCGTGTGCAAATATTTTGAAGACAAAGGAGTTGGTTTTTGTTCGTGTGACATAATACGCAAAAGATAAGAAAACCAAACAAGTCATGTGGGCTTGTGGTAACTCGGCCCAAACGAAAAAAAATGAAAAGGAAACTTGTGGGCTTGTAAGAATGTTCAGCCCAGTGAATCAAAGAAAGAAAGAAACCAGGTGGGCTTACGGGGGTGATCCAGCCCAAGAATATCAGGGTGTCGGTGTTCCGTATAATTTGTGAAATAAATCTCGGTGTCGGTGTCGGTTCGTGAAACTATAAATATATAAACGGTGTTATTCCTAGGTATATATACTCATATATATACGTAGTGACAATAGTTTGTAAAAATTAATATATATACTTCATTATATATATATATATATATATATATATATATATATATATATATATATATATATATATATATATATATATATATATATATATATATATATATATATATATATATATATATATATAAAATATTAATGTACCGGTGTCTAAATCAAAGTATCGGGTCACAAGTGGGAGTTACCGGTGTATAACCTCGTTGGGTGACATCCAAGAGTGACATTCGGGTGATATCGGGTGACAAAACATAATCGGGTGTTAAACAGACGGTGATTATAACATTCGGGTGCTCAAACAAACAGTGACCAAAACAATCGGGGGGTTAAACCAACGGTGTTCAAAACAATTGGGTGTTCAAACAAACAGTGTCTCATATAAAAATTTCAAATTAGCTCGCAAAAATGGCTTAGTTAAGAATATTGTCGGTAATTAGCATTAATAAATGACCTGGGATTTTACGGTGTATTACAGTACCCACCCGTTAGATTGGATTCGTCCCGGAATCCAAAGTTGAATCGGTGTTCGGGGTTGTCTCATCAAATAGTTGTGGGTATTTGGCACGCATTTGATCCTCGCGCTCCCATGTGTACTCGGGGTCCTCTCTTAGAGTTCCATCTGACCTTAACAATGGGAATGCGACTATGCTTAAGTCGTTTGACCTCCCTATCCATTATCTCAACGGGTTCCTCAATAAAGTTCAACTTATCATCGATTCTGATCTCTTTTAGTGGAATCACAAGTGTTTCATCCGATAAACACTTTTTCAAATTTGACACGTGGAAGGTGTTGTGTACTCTACTGAGTTCCTCAGGTAATTCCAGTTTGTATGCCACGGGACCGATCCTTTCAATGATCTCGAAGGGTCCAACGTATCTTGGGTTTAACTTTCCACGTTTTCCAAACCTAATCATCCCTTTCCAAGGTGATACCTTAAGTATGACCTTGTCTCCAACTTGAAACTCTATTGGTTTCCTTCGCACATCTGCATAACTCTTTTGCCGATCCCTAGCGGCTTGTAATCGTTGTCTAATCTTTACTATTTTCTCAGTGGTTTCAAGAATCAACTCGGGACCTGAGAGTTGTACATCTCCAATCTCAGCCCAACAAACTGGTGATCTACACTTTCTTCCATAAAGTGCTTCAAACGGTGCAGCCTTAATGCTAGCGTGATAACTGTTGTTATATGAGAACTCGGCTAACGGTAGGTGTTTATCCCAGCCTTTTCCAAAATCAATCACACATGCCCTAAGCATGTCCTCTAGGGTTTGTATAGTCCTTTCACTTTGACCATCAGTCTGTGGATGGTAAGCTGTACTCATATCTAACTTAGTTCCCAAGGCTTTCTGTAAAGATCGCCAAAAGTTAGACGTGAAACGGCTGTCTCGGTCGGAGATAATAGAAATCGGCACTCCATGCCGGGAAACTATCTCCTTAAGGTACAAACTGCAAGAACATCCATATCGTCAGTCTCTTTGATTGGCAAGAAGTGCGCTGATTTCGTGAGACGATCGAAAATAACCCAAATAGTGTCTGACCCACTCGATGTCTTGGGTAATTTCGTAATGAAGTCCATTGTAATCCTTTCCCATTTCCATATTGGTAGCTCGGGTTGAACCAAAAGACCGGATGGTTTTTGATGTTCAGCCTTTACTCTCGAGCAGGTCAAACACTTACCGACATACTCAGCAATGTCAGCTTTCATGTTTGGCCACCAATACAACTTCTTTAGATCTTGATACATCTTATCCGAACCAGGATGAATGGAATATTTAGACTTATGAGACTCGTGCATGATGAGGTCTCGTATTCCTTCATACAATGGAATCCAACTTCTGTCCTTGAAACACAGCCTTCCATCTGGTTTCTTGACAAATCCATTCGTGCTTTCTGGCATGCCGTAAATCTTCTCGTGCGGTCTATTCTCTTCCTTAAGAGCCTCAGTTTGAACTTCAAGAATTTGAGACGGAAGTGGTGATTTAATTGTCATACCCAATGACCTAACTCTGAGGGGTCTAAGTCGTTCCTTTCGACTCAAGGCATCTGCTACAACGTTTGCCTTCCCCGGGTGATAACGGATCTCACAATCATAGTCACTTAGCAACTCTAGCCATCGACGTTGCCTCATGTTCAACTCCTTTTGATCCAAACTGTGCTGGAGACTCTTGTGATCGGTGAAAACCGTACACTTGGTTCCATATAGGTAGTGTCTCTAGATCTTAAGAGCGAATACCACCGCTCCTAATTCTAGATCATGAGTAGTGTAGTTCTCCTCGTGGGGTTTAAGTTGTCTAGAAGCGTAAGCGATTACTTTAAGTCTTTGCATCAATACGGCACCCAAACCTTGGATTGATGCGTCACAATATACCACGAAGTCCTCACTTCCTTCGGGTAGTGCTAGTATCGGTGCTTCACAAAGCTTCTGCTTCAAAAACTGAAATGCCGATTCTTGCTCTTCTCCCCATTCAAACTTCTTCTTCTTCTATGTTAACTCAGTCAAAGGTTTAGCAATCCTTGAGAAACCTTCAATAAATCTCCGATAGTATCCGGCAAGACCTAAAAATTGGCGTATCTCGGTAGGACTCGTAGGTGACGCCCAATTTTTAACAGCTTCGATCTTGGCGGGATCAACATGAATACCCTTACTGTCGATAACATGCCCGAGAAATTGTACTTTCTCAATCCAAAAATCACACTTGGAAAATTTGGCGTATAATTTCTCTTCTCTGAGCAGTGTTAGTATAGCCTTCAAGTGTTCTGCGTGCTCCTCCTTACTACGTGAGTAAATAAGGATATCATCGATGAATACAATCACAAACTTATCCAAATAGGGTTTGCACACTCGGTTCATTAAGTCCATAAATACAGCGGGTGCATTTGTTAGACCGAACGACATTACTTGGAATTCGTAGTGACCGTATCTTGTCCTGAAAGCCGTCTTAGGGATGTCTTCTTCCCTAACTCTCAGTTGGTGATAACCCGATCTCAAATCAATCTTCGAGTAGACACTCGATCCTTGCAGTTGATCAAACAAATCGTCAATCCTTGGCAATGGATATCGATTCTTAACCGTCAGCTTGTTCAACTCACGATAATCGATACACATTCTGAAGGTTCCATCCTTCTTCTTTACAAACAACACCGGGGCTCCCCACGGTGATGAACTAGGGCGAATAAATCCTTTATCCGACAATTCCTCCAATTGTCCAGATAACTCCTTTATTTCCGACGGTGCTAGCCTATAGGGTGCTCGTGCTACGGGTGCGGCTCCTGGCATCAAGTCAATTTGAAATTCCACTTGACGAGTCGGCGGAAGGCCAGGTAAGTCCTCAGGGAAAACTTCTGGAAAGTTCCTGACTACTGGCACATCCTCGAGTCGTTTCTCTTCCGACTTTTTCTCGGTGACTTGAGCTAAGAAAACTTGACATCCTCGTTCGATGTACTTCACAACCTTGACGCAAGAAATGATGCTCAACCGTGTCTTACTTCGCTCTCCGCGAACAACCAGTGTTTCGTTATTTAGTGGGATGTGAACGACCTTTTCGTCACAAATGATCTTAGCGTGGTTCTCGGATAACCAATCCATTCCTACAACGACGTCGAAACTACCGAGTCTAATAGGCATAAGGTCAATGACAAATGGGGTGTCTAGTAGTCGTAGGGTGCAACCTCGGAGTATAGTGTTAGTCTGAGAGTATAAAACTATAGGTGGCGGCATGGGTGGTAAAACCTCAGAGGTGTGGGGTGCGGTGTAAGTAGGTAACATGTAAGGATGTGGCTCAGGTGGGGGTGATACAGGTGATGGTGGGGGTGCTGGTGATGCCACAGGTGTCAGATCTGGCATAGAAACAGGTGGTAATACAGACATGGGTGTAGGTACAGGTGTAGGTACAGGTGGTGTAACAGTAGAAGCAGGCAAAAAGCAGACTCGTTTCCGAGTCGTGCATTTGTGGGTAT
>JARVZY010006451.1:0-26351 GCA_030686995.1 Artemisia argyi
ATTACATTGGAAGCTAAAAAGAAAATGGGATGAGATCCAAGATTATCATCAATCCATCAAATATGAAAATTTTTATTATCCCCATGAGAAAATTCAAGGAAATCTTGATGAGTCAAAAATAGAATTAATGGATGAACTTGTTGACTATTTAAATATGGATGATTATTCTAAACTTGTTGATAAAGGCGAGGAAGAGTTCATTAAGAGAAAGTGTCAACTACTTGGGATCTATTATAATAACCCGCTTACAATGATCTCTGAAAAACTCAAAGTCATTGATGAGGCGAAAAATGAACCACTTTTAGGGGGTCATTAAAGCCCGGAATTGAATTTATTTGATCAAAGATTGCCCTCAATCGTTCCTTTTGTGATTTTAGGTACTTTGGGAGTGAATTCTGGAAAAGGAAGCAATTCGGACGTTTTTGGAGCATAAAAGTGAAGAAAACGCCAAAGTCTTAATTTTCCATGCTGAGAATAGTACCTGATGGCGTCAAGAGGAAGATCCTGACAACGTCAAGAGTAAAAACCATGCCGACCCAGTGCAAACATGAAGGCGTCACAACAAGGGCGTCAAGAGTTAAATTGGTGACGGCCTGCATAAGGGGAATACATGACGGCGTCAGACCCAGATCTAGGCAGTCCGAGGAACTATTTGGCAGCGAGATGACGGCGTCAGACATTTGTTCTTGACGCCGTCATCTATCAAACTCTATATATAGTTTTCTATTTTTCATTCATTAGAGAGGAACTTGTGTGGAGAAAACTAGGGCCGAACTTTGTAAACCTTAGGTCATATTTTACAGTGTTTTCAAGGGTTTTCATCCCTTGAATCCTTTCATGTTCTATTGAGATAAGTCTTCTCTTAATTCAATCAATATGTCTATGTGTTGGTTGATTATATCTTGTGCTTGTCTTGATTCCAACATGCTAGGCTAGATCTATCTTGTGTTTGCTTAGATCTAATGAAACCTAGATGTTAATTATGTGTTGATTACTTGTTTATGGTTGTAATGGATGAATGATTTCAATGTTAGGCTTAAGAAAACTGGCAGATCTCCTTTGTGTAACATGCTTGAACGTCTTAGGAAACATGAACCGATGTGTACTAGGTTTTATTGGTTGTATTTAATGCATGAGTAAATTCTAGTGATCCCATGTTAGGAGCTTCTTAGCCGGCTCGACATACGAGTGAAGTAGGCGCTCATAGGATTGGGGAAGTAAGTACGCCACCCCATGAATGGTATTAAGGAATACAATCCGTCATCCACGCAACTATAACAAGTAATTAACGTGTAAAAGATATCTAGGGAGTAGTGAAATCTAAGTAAACACAATTCTCCCACATATTGCTCACAACTTTAGTATAATTAGTTTTATTTTCATTTTTAATATTTTATTTTGATTGCATCTTAGTATTGGGTTAGTTGACTAGAAACTAATTCCGCCCAACTCCTTCAAACCCGAGATTTTTACTTGCCTTCTAAAAAATATAAAAATACAAAAAGAATCATCCCCCATCTCTAGACCTAGTCTTTAGGTTTTCTAATCCTAGCGACACTATTCCTAGCTGAACGATCAATCCCCCGGTACTTGTCATTATACTATACAACATCGATCAGGTACACTGCCTGGTGGGGGTTGTAAGCTTCTCGAGATCCCTCGAGAGGTAAAGCCTGGTGCAATCCCTACGCATCAAGTCTTTGGCGCCGCTGCCGGGGAATAGTTATTGTTTAGGTTGAAATTTATTTTTATTAGGTCTACTCATTAGATTCCTATCAAGTGAGATTTTTTTTCTTTTTATTTTGTAGCTTTCTCGTAGTCTATCTATTCTTTGTGATTTTGTTTGTAATTTGCTTCAAATGGACTTTACACTTAGACTTCTAAGATTGCAAGATAAGGTTGAGTGGCTAGAACACCAAAGAGTTCAAAATACCTCATTTAGAGACACCTATGAATCATATGAGCCTTCACCTAGGATAGATTCTTATGAACAACCTCCATGTTTAAGATCTAGTTTTAGTGAGGCCAATAGGAAATGCGACCTAGTTTGCCTAGGAATTATGGAGAGAGCCGTTGCAACAAATCATAAGTTGGATGAAGCACTAGGTTTGCTATTATCACTACCTAAGAAAACAATTGAGGAGGATCTAGCCGAGCATGATCACATTGATAAAAAAGACCTAGGTTTTATTATCGATGATGATGAATCTCAAGAAACACATGATGAATATTTTGGGCAATTTGTATATAGCAGTCAGAATATTGAGGATGATCCTTATGATTCGGACATAGAAGTTGAGATGCCTAGAGAAGCACGTGAGATACTTAGGAGAATGCTTAGGATAGATCCTACCAAAACACATGATGAGGATATAGGTAATCTTGACAAATGGAATAATGAGGTAAATAACATAAGCCCACAAAATACTCAACTATCATTTGAGGCACACACACCGCCCATGACTTACCCGGAAGAAGTAGAAAAAACTTTAGGAATTCCAATGGAGGTAGAACCCTTGGACCAGGCACCACTTGAGGATATAGGTTTGAATACTTGTAATGATAACCTTACTCCTAGTTCTAGGGAATTTCCTAGTGTTGATGAACCAGAACCTCAATCTTTACACACCTTTCCATCCTTTGATATATTTCTAGGAGACAAAAGAGGAACCGACCCACCCATCAACCAATATTATCCGGGTAGTTTTAGGATGAAGGAAGCCATTCACTCACCCCCTTCACCTCACGTGGCATATTTCCACCCTAAGGGTGTGTATCGCTACTTCCACCCGCACTTAATTCAAAGTGTAGGGAAAACCTCCCCTATTTCCGTTAAATAAGGGTAGAGTCAGGCTCGTGACTCGAACAAAAACAAGCGCTTATTGGGAGGCAACCCAAGCTTTATTTATTTGTTTGTTTGTTTGTTTGTTTGTTTGATTTTATTTGTTTCTGTTTGCATGCTTTATTTTTATTGTTTGTGGTTCATGTTTCAAAGTAAATTGTGAAAATGCTTTATTTTGCTTTTAACTTCGTCTTAATTACATATAAAGGTATTTTGCAAAAGCTAAGTGTAAGGGGAGACCAAAATTTGTTTATAAGAATGAAATTGAGCATGATCCACAACAATATTAAATGAACATGTATATTAGGAATTGTTAGAGTCAAATGCTTGTATCGAGTCATAATGATGTTTTGCAGGATTTTCCAGGAAGTAGGACATAAGTTTTTCCAGAAATTTACCGGAAACTTAACATAAAGATTTCTGCAGGTCACTTCTGATGGCGTCAGGAATTAATTCCTAACGGCGTCATGTGTAAAATTCTGGAAATTTTGCTAGTTTTGTTTATGCCGGAGTCTTAAAGTTTTTGTTGATTCTTTAGTTTTATAAACTCCAGGAAATCTGCAAACATTCATTCCAAAAGCATTATATCTTTAATTGTTTTGTTTTTATTCCTAAGTCTGGAATTACATCTAGTTGTGAGTTCTCTTTGTTCGGGTTGATGCTTTGGGTTTTTGTCTGTTTTCTCAAGCTTAACAGGTTATATATGACAAGAAGATGATTTATATTCTGGAAGGGAAGCTTTGATTGTTCATTTTCTTGGAGGAAGATCTAACCTGGCTACCTTATTATCCATACCGAGCGAATCAGGGGAGTATTTGATTTCATTCTTTTTACTTATTTCACTTTTACATTCTTTACTGAACATTGGGGACAATGTTCATCCTAAGTGTAAGGGGAAGGTAAAATGATGATACCTTACAGATACACTTTCGCTTGAGTTTGTTTGTTTAATAGTAGATGTGTAATAAAACTATGAGAAATACTTGTTAGTGTAATTTTAGCGCCAAATTTAAAATTTTTTATAATATTTAGGAGTGAAACTTTAGCCATAGCAAGCGTCTCATGGATAAGAGATTGTATGACTAGCACAAAACCGTATCATTTAGAAAAATTTTCCACCCAAATATGTGAGGTTCGCCTTTAGATTTGATAGGAAAAGCATTTACTATTAGTGCTTATGAGTGTACCGGTAGCATTTAGATTCTAGAACTTGCGTTAGTGATGCATTCCGAGACCGCTAGCGAGACTACATTCGTGTAGTAGGATTTACTTGGCTAGTTAAGTCAACTAATTTTTCCCACACCTTAGTGTTGTACTCATTTTTAGTACACGAAACCCCTAGTACACCCCTCCGAGCCTATCTTTTCATTTCTAACTTTAAGCATCTTACTTAAAGGAAGAATTTGTTACGCCCCACTTAAATGTACACCCAAATCGCCTTAGCCTTCCGTGTATGCACTCATTTTTTAGTGCATTATTGTTATTTGTTAAACCCTAAGTTAATCATCTAATTGATTACATGGTTGCTAAGTCGAGTCATATCCTTGTACATATTGTTTTGGGACGATTGGGACTCATGGGTAAAGTACTTATTTTATGGAGTAATGGGGAAGAACATCATTTATTACCCCCATATGTACGTTAATCTTAAAAGTACTCCAAGTGTTTTGATTTTCTTAATTCGAGTCATTAGAATAGTTTATTGTAAAGTATGTAAAAATTCAAGTGTAAGGGGAATTTACATTCCCTATGATGTATTATTTTTGGATGGTAGGGTAAGAGTGTATGCAAAAAAAAGAAAAAAATAATAAAAAAAAAAATCAAAAAAATAAAGAAAAAGAAAAAAAAAATAGAAAAAAAAAAGAAAAAGAGAAAAAAACATACGGACTACCATCCCTTTTCATTCTATGTTTATTTTATGTTTTTGTTTTTTTTTTCATTTATTATCTTAAGTCGAGTCTAGTCTTGGCTTAGCAACGCCATATTGTACATGTAATTAACCAAGATTGTTAACTCGCCACCAGTAAAGACTGCCTATATCTAACAAAACTGTGTATTCCATATCCCTACACCTAACGTTACAACCTTTTAAAAGACCTCTTTGATAGTTTATCCTAGGTGCTTACGCCATGTGGTGGAGGTTTGATCCTTTTCCAAGCTTATGGTAATCTATTTTACTGTAACAGGTAGTGAGAGATGTTTTCCATTTCCATAATGTGATATTACTTTATTACACCCAAGAGATGTGAGTATCTAAACACTATTTGTGAGGTGCTAGTTTATGACCTCCGTGCTTGTCTTTGGTATTTAGTAGAACGATTATTTGTTGTAATTACTTTTATATTAGTGTTAAATGACCCCTAACTTGTATTTTGATTAGAATAAAAGCGCATTTGCTTGAGGACAAGCAAATCTCAAGTGTAAGGGTATATGATGAGGCGAAAAATGAACCACTTTTAGGGGGTCATTTAAGTCCGGAATTGAATTTATTTGATCAAATATTGCCCTAAATCGTTCCTTTTGTGATTTTAGGTACTTTGGGAGTGAATTCTGGAAAAGGAAGCAATTCGGACGTTTTTAGAGCATAAAAGTGAAGAAAACGCCAAAGTCTTAATTTTCCATGCTGAGAACAGTACCTGACGGTGTTAAGAGGAAGATCCTGACGGCGTCAAGAGTAAAAACCATGACGACCCAGTGCAAACCTGAAGGCGTCACAACAAGGGCGTCAAGAGTTAAATTGGTGACGGCCTGCATAAGGGGAATACATGACGGCGTCAGACCCAGATCTAGGCAGTCTGAGGAACTATTTGGCGGCGAGATGACGGCGTCAGACATTTGTTCTTGACGCCGTCATCTATCAAACTCTATATATAGTTTTCTATTTTTCATTCATTAGAGAGGAACTTGTGTGGAGAAAACTAGGGCCGAACTTTGAAACCCCTAGGTCATATTTTATAGTGTTTTCAAGGGTTTTCATCCCTTGAATCCTTTCATGTTCTATTGAGATAAGTCTTCTCTTAATTCAATCAATATGTCTATGAGTTGGTTGATTATATCTTGTGCTTGTCTTGATTCTAACATGCTAGGCTAGATCTATCTTGTGTTTGCTTAGATCTAATGAAACCTAGATGTTAATTATGTGTTGATTACTTGTTTATGGTTGTAATGGATGAATGATTTCAATGTTAGGCTTACGAAAACTGGCAGATCTCCTTTGTGTAACATGCTTGAACGTCTTAGGAAACATGAACCGATGTGTACTAGGTTTTATTGGTTGTATTTAATGCATGAGTAAATTCTAGTGATCCCATGTTAGGAGCTTCTTAGCTGGCCCGACATACGAGTGAAGTAGGCGCTCATAGGATTGGGGAAGTAAGTACGCCACCCCATGAATGGTATTAAGGAATACAATCCGTCATCCACGCAACTATAACAAGTAATTAACGTGTAAAAGATATCTAGGGAGTAGTGAAATCTAAGTAAACACAATTCTCCCACATATTGCTCACAACTTTAGTATAATTAGTTTTATTTTCATTTTTAATATTTTATTTTGATTGCATCTTAGTATTGGGTTAGTTGACTAGCAACTAATTCCGCCCAACTCCTTCAAACCCGAGATTTTTACTTGCTTTCTAAAAAATATAAAAATACAAAAAGAATCATCCCTCATCTCTAGACCTAGTCTTTAGGTTTTCTAATCCTAGCGACACTATTCCTAGCTGAATGATCAATCCCCCGGTACTTGTCATTATACTATACTACATCGATCAGGTACACTACCTGGTGGGGGTTGTAAGCTTCTCGAGATCCCTCGAGAGGTAAAGCCTGGTGCGATCCCTACGCATCAGTCATTAAATATTGTGAAGAGTATGTTGCAATTAAGACAAAGGAATATGTTAGATTGAGTCGATCAGGAGAAAATGTGGCGCAATTATGTGAGAAAATCTTTCGCATGATAGACGAAGGGTGGCACGTAACGAGAACAAAATAAGAGCCAAACATGAGTTTAACTTGAAGACTCTGGAATAAAGACAAGTGCTAACCGGGAGACAACCCGGATTTCTATCTTATTTTTCTGTTTTCTGTCGAGTCTGTCAAACCGTCAGAAGATGTGGCGCATCCCCATCATAGGATGCGGCGTATCAACTACACTGGTCATAACCATTTTATTTTTCTACATTTTAGTTTTTAGACCTTAAAACTTTCTGTCAGTTCATTTAATATGGCGCATCCCTGGTTAAGGATGAGATCATTTATTTTCTGATTCGTATTTATTCCAGGCTCGATAGGGCGCATCCTCTTCCATAGGATGCGGTGTATCGACTGACCTGTGATTTATAGTTTTATTTTTTAGATTTAATTTTTACTAACTACTAATGAATTACAAAAGTTGTAACCTTCTTAACTCAGGTGTGTTAAAGTTTTGGTGGTATAATAGATTCTTGTACTTTCTGTGGAGACATCATTCATGAAGCTTGAATGCCTCTCATCCACAAGAAAGTAGATTTTGCTCACACACGCATAATGGAGGATCAAACCGAGCAAATCTCAGGAGAGTTTTTCTGTTCTAATTCTTTTATTTTCCAGTTTTTAATTTTCAGTACAAACAACGAGAACGTTGTTTAACTTAAGTGGGGGAATGGAGAATTAGAACACTTACTTGTCCCAAACTTTTCAAAATATGCTTAAAATGTGCTTACTATATCAAAATTTAAAATTTTTAGCATGTTTTTGCTTTGGTCTAAATTGCATAGCCGCATACATAACCTTATTTTTCCAAAAATTAAAAACTTTAGTGTGCCGGTGACTTGTAAACTTTAGAACTTGGATTGTATATTATTCGAGACCACCATAATGAGTATTATTGATATAATTGGAGTGACTTGTCTACCTTGGTAAATTTCTAGGATTACATCCAAAAAGCCTGTACATGTTATGTGATATTAACTAACTACACTGGTTAGTTAACCCCCGTATTAACCCTTTTGTTTTCTCTCATTTTTAGAGTAAGATACCCCTAGAAAAACCCTCAGAGCCATTCCTTTCGTTTCTTACACCTTTGTTAAAATGTTTCGTTACACCCTTACACCTTACCCTACCCAGTAGTTTAAAGTCCGTGGTTATTTAGGCAAAGTGTGTTTCCTTGCGTTACATGTGTTCGTGTGCGTAATTCATTATCTTTTGTTCGCTCAGGAAATCGCACAATGCAATTTGAGTGAAAGTACATATTGTATAATTTTTAGTTTATTTTTCGTGTGTTTACTACTTTCACTATTACAGTTATTTCTGAAAGTTATATAAAGTATGGAAAACTTATCTAAAAAAATTATTGTAGTGATGTAGTAAAATTTTACACATCTATGTTAGTACTAAAAAATTAAAAAATAAAAAATAAATAAAAAATAAAAAAAATCGAAAAAATACAAAAGAAAAAGAAAGAAGAAAAAGTTTGAAGTTTGTTTAACCAACTTATGTAAAGTTTTGTAATAAGTGGAAGATATCTCCACTATTTGTTGTTGTAATATATTTATGGATTGAATGGGAGTTGGCCGTTATGGGAACGCAAACTAAGGTTTATTCTTTGTCTAAGATATTATTGAGTTTAATTAGTGTCTACCTAAAGCGTAAGTTACATGAGTCAAAAGCGTGAGTTATTTAATGATATGAGTCTTATTCATGGGATGGTTGAGAAAGTGATTAACCACACATTAGGACTTAATCTATTTGTTTTGTTTATTTTTATTTTACACCAATTTATATCCTAAATGATATTCATACCCAACCGTATCATTATATTTGTTGTTAGCTTTCGAGCATCTGGATATGATGATGGCCAAGTAAAAATATTAAATGTATGAATAAGGTAGTGACTATCCGAGTATTAGATTAATTGACTAACGCGCCAGCGATCTAGTGTCTGACTTGGTGACCATCCGTTATGTAAATAACACGCCAGTGATCCAAGAAGTGCACTAGTGACCATCCGTTAGTTGAAGCGTCGAGGACTCGCGCCAGTGATTTACTAAGTTTATGCAGGAGATATTTGAACGAAGCTAGGTTTAACCCTTAAGCCTCAAAAACCCTTTTTACCGCTTTAGACTTGTTACTCCTTGGCTTTAGTCGGGGAGATGCGTATGCTTGCCAAGCTTATGATAGAATATTCGTCACGACTAAGCAACTAAACGATTTAAAATTGTTTTGATATTGAAAAAAATATTTTGTTTCTACTTCGTTAAGTGTTTGGTTGTGTGATTATGATAAAACAAATACATGCTTAATGATACAAATATATCCTAATACCTTTTAGGATATATTTTCATGATTATTAATCTAGAGTTTACTTGTGGACAAGTAAAGTTCAAGTGGGGGGGATATTTGATGACATCAAATAAGTACATATTATTATCATCATTTATCCTATTTGTTTGACTTGTTTTATTATATTATTTATGAGAATTGATACTTAATTGTTTACTTTAGTAATTCTCAGGTAAAAACAAGCAATTGGTGAAATTTGGAGATTTTGGACGAATTATGGAGCAAAATTAGCAAGATGTCAAAAGTCTACTGAAATCCAGAAGATGCGCCGTATCACTCTCAATAGATATGCCGCAATATCATACTTAAATAAATTCGAAGACCATTGTCTAACTTTGAAGAATGCGCCGCATGTAATTCAATCATGCGCCACATATGAAACTTTGGTCAACGAAGAAGATCAAGCTTGTTCTACTCCAGATACGCCGCATTATACTTCTGACATACGGCATATCACTATCCAGACCTCCCCAGATACAATCCAAGACACTGAAGGACATGCGCCGCATACAAGATCAAGATACGTCACATCTGAGGACAGTGTACAAATATTCCAGAATATATTAATCTTGGACCCCACGCGAAGTTAACTCAATGCGCCGCATCATGCCCTCAGACAGAAACTATAAATACCCCAAGACAGATACGAATTAAGTGTGGCACAAAACACTAAGGAGATGAATTCAGTCGAAGAAGCATCACAAGACACAACGAAGATATTAGAGCTATAAGAAGGTCCTGCATGTATTTAATTCATTAAGTAGTTTTGTTTTATTGTATTAGTACGATTTAATTCATCAGAATCGATGGGCTTGTGGCCACCATACTGCTCCCCTTAAAATTGCTTTCCCATCAATTGAAGTTTATATGATGATGTTTTTGGTGACTTGTATATGTGCATTGATAACCTCCATGTCTAGCTAAGCCTGCGGGCTACCATACCTGTTCCTCACCTATTTATCTAGCATCTAGAAAGTAGGATAGACATAAGTAATCATTAAGAGTTTACTCGCCTATATTTAGGAACCAGCGAGACAGATTAGATTACGATACTCATCATATAAAACTAGCAATAAAACAAGTGACAAGCTGCTTAACTATCAGGACAGGCCTTCTTATGCTTCTATTATCTATCTCTGTACGTGTTGCTATTCGCTGATTCATGCTCATTAGTTTATTTACTGTTTAATAAAACCAAACTGTGCCAGTCTCTCAGGCTGAACCCTCTTTCATTAGATTAGACTGTAAAGCTAACTTAGGATATTAAAATCCTGGTTAGGTTAACTAGATAATACTTACCATTATATGCATACTGACCGGGTACACTGCTCGTTAGGCATGTGTGTTATTTATAAGTCGGCTAAATATAAATTTAAAACTTGAATAGGCATTAATACTGCTAAACCGCAATAACACACAAAGCTGCATCATACACCAGTTGCTCAAAAGTACACAAGTTACCCCACTTTGTAATTCGTAAAGTCACACTTGTCACTTGCATATTTTAGTTGCTCAAGAAGTACTTGTTGCCATGGTCTAAAAAAGCAAACACAAAAGATTCCGTCTAAATAGTCTCACGCATTGGACAACCGGGACATTTATAATAATAATAATAATAATAATAATAATAATAATAATAATAATAATAATAATAATAATAATAATAATAATAATAATAATAATAATAATAATAATAATAATAATAATGCCTTCAATCTTGTCGACAGGAGTGTCTTGTTTCAGGAAGCTAGGGTACGATGCCCTTCTATTGCCCCTTGGGTTGAGTTTTGTTATGCGCGTCCTGCTAGGCTTTATTATGAGGACTCTATCCTTTGGTCATGTCAGGGTGTCAAACAAGGTGATCCTTTGGGCCCTTTGTTGTTCGCCCTAGCATTGCACCCTCTGATTCATGCTATTAATCAGTCTTGTGAGCTTACCCTTCAGGCTTGGTATCTCGATGATGGTACTATTGTTGGAGATACCCTCATGGTTGCCAAGGCACTTGACATCATCAGGAGGGAAATCCCAGCTCGTGGTTTGATTTTCAATGTTGACAAGATTGAACTTTTCTGGCCTGTAGAGGACCCCAGAAGCAAAGCGGATGGCGTGTTTCCTATGAATATCGCTCGCCCGCTTAATGATGTTAAACTTCTTAGTGGTTCTGTTAGTTTGGACGAAAGTTTCAGTTAGGATTTGGCTTTCAAAAGGGTCTCTAAAACCATATCTTTAATGGAGGCAATTAATAAACTCAATGATCAACAATATGAGCTTCTCCTTTTGCGTAATTGTTTAGGATTTTCGAAATTATCTTATGCTTTGAGAACATGCTCCCCCTTGTACTTATTAGAGGCCCAAGCTCATTTAGATCAGACGTTACGTGCCTCCTTGGAGAAGATTGTTACTGCCTAAGGGTCGGGGTTTGGTGATTGGCAGTGGCGGCTTGCTACTCTTCCAATAAAGCTCGGTGGTCTTGGCATCCTTTCAGTGGGAGATATCATCCAATATTCTTTTCTTGCTAGAGCATGCAAACGAGCGACCTACAGGAAAAGATACTTACCAAAGCGAGTATTGTTACACATGGCCCTTCATTCTAACATGCCTTGGATAAATTCAACACTACTTGCAACACCGACTTTCTCGTTGTCACCGGGGGCACTTCTGCCCCCCCCCCCAAATGATGAAAACCTTGGCAAAGTGTTATTTCGGTGTCATTGAGAAGACCTTGTTTTCAAGTACTCGCAAAGTCCAAGACAGTGGCTATCCTCAGTAGAATTCATGCCCCACATGCGCAAGATTTTCTTTTCACCATCCCTATCAATGGTTTGGGATAGGGGATGAATCATCGCCAATTTCGGTCTATGTTATGCTACAGGCTCACGGTTCCTATGTTCTCTGAAGGCAGCCTATGCCCGAGTTGCAATGTACACTGTATGGACCAATAGGGGGATCACGCGGTCCACTGCTCTAGCGAAGTGGGTGTTAAGTTTAGGCATAATCTGGTGCGTGATATCCTTGTTGATATATGTTCCAATGCAGGGATTATAGTGCATAAGGAGGCTCCAATGGGGTTTCTTTCAAAGGAAGGGAGAGAATTACGTCCTACAGATGTGTTATTATTCAACTAGCTCCAAGGTATGGATGCATGTCTGGATGTGACTGGCGACTCTCCGTTTGCTGGGACTGGGGTGACGTCATGGGCCCCTGGGTTAGCTTTGAGTAATGTTGTGCAAAAGAAAAGGAAGAAGTATGCGTCCAAGTGTGAAGACAATGGATACAAGTTCGTCCCTTTTGCTTTTTCTACGTTTGGGGAACTCGAGGTGGAAGCTTTGAATACACTTTCTCGTATCAAGTCTATTGCCAGCAGCCACTCTAATAATATTAAGAGTGGTGTTTTTATTTTTCATCTAGTTAGTTTCTGTATTCAAAAAGAAGTGGGAGCACAGTTGTGTCTAGACTCCCCTCCAATTTTATGTAATTTTCTTGTTTTCATTGAAAAGAGACGGTTTATAATAATAATAATAATAATAATAATAATAATAATAATAATAATAATAATAATAATAATAATAATAATAATAATAATAATAATAACAATAATAATAATAATAATAATAATAATAATAATAATAATAATAATAATAATAATAATAATAATAATAATAAGGGTGGAACTGTGGGCGATTCATCCCTCCCATGGGGGATCTCCTTGATCCTGCCTTATCACCAAATCGTCCCATCCCATTCAACATCCATAGTTGAATCTTGTTCTCCTTTTTTTTATCGTATATACCTTTTTCTGGGTTTTCGTTTGTTCGTTTTAGGTTTAATTTTCTTTCCTCTGGGTTTCGTTTTGCTCAGTCGTGTAGGTGGATTCTGGGTTTGGGCTGGTTTTCAAGACTTGGTTTTTGGTTTTAGTATTTCTGCATTTGTTTTTGCTCGTGATCTTCTCCTCATTGCAGATTAGCTGTGGGGAAGAAAGGGTTTAGCGAGTTGGTTGTTGTCATAGCGGTTTATTTTCACGTGAGGCGGTTTGATTCTCTCGGGGGTAGTTGTTTGCTCCTTGTGTAGTCCCTCATATAGCGGTTTGCTGTTCTGGATATTGTCCAGGTGGGGCCCACCCATCTTTGGCTTTTTTTCATGTGCATTTGATAGTGGCTTTGATGGGCCGGCTGGTTTTTTTTTTTTTTTTTTTTTTCATTCGTGGGCTTATTAATATTATTTCGTGGGCTGAATTCATTAAAGGGTTATTACTATGGCTGGGCTTCATATATCATGCCCGCTTCAAGGACACGAGGGGTGTAGTGGAAAGGGATTCACTAAGAAATATTTTATAGACCACTTGGGCGCCCGTAATTTCAAGTCTGATGTTTTAAAGGCTTCTCACAAGACACGTTTCACGAATGATCCCTCCTTATTTTCTACTTTAGACCAGGCGCTCCATCTGGCAGACATATGGCTTTGCGGGGAATGTTTTTGCACCCACACATTCAGTAAAATTGCAAACATGCTGTTGGTGACGTGGTTCTCGCACCTAGTTTTGACGAACTGGTGATCCACGGTATTCCTATGCCTCTTAGACCGGCCCTGAATATTGTTGATGATAGCATCGTCGGTGAGTCGGGCGGTACTCTCGATGGGGATAAGATTGTTAAAGGAGCTAGTCCTGAGATGCCCCCTCCTAGTGTTGAGTCTAGTTTTGACATCAACCTTCTCGATCGGGTTTTTTCAAAGAAGATATGCATGGTTAAATGTATCCCCCCTAGGGCGCGGCTTGGTTTCACTAAGACCTTTCAGGGGCATTAGATAAGGTTCTTGCACGCCCAGGAGACCTATCTGCATGGGTGCAACTCCTTATTCTGCCATCCTGTGTGTTGTCCACTTTTGTGCGAACCAACAGAGCTTAACGACGATCCGGTGAGAGAGAAAGACACCAGCTTGATAGCATTACTCGTGCCATTCACAGATGGAAATCTCGTCGACAGGCTTGGATTGGTAAAGGATTGGTTGGCCGTTGAGCCTCCATCTTTCAATGGGGTGAAGAAACTAAAGGATCCAGATGGAGTCAACTTGGGTCAATGTAAGTGTAAACTTGGGGATGGGCACTTTACTGCGGCCATTAAAGTGCTCACATCTTCTGGCATCGCCCCCCACCCCCACCCGACACTTTGCAGGAGCTCGAGGCCAAACACCCTCATGCGCCCCCTCCCACTCTGTCCTCTTTTACACTTGACGAGGATGCCCTTTTCGTCCATAAAGACTTGGTGCTTAACAGGATTCGAAATTTTCCCAAGGGGACGTCGTGTGGTCATGATGGGCTCCGGGCACAACATTTGATGGATATTTTGGGTGGGGCAGCGACCGCCATCGCCGATGACTTGCTTGGGTCTATTACTGGAATTGTTAACCTGTTCCTCAGCGGTAAGTGCCCCATTCAACTGGGTGAATATATCACTAGTGCCCCCTTGACCCCCTTAGTCAAGCCCGGTGGTGGTTTACGGCCTATTGCTGTTGGTACGGTATGGCGAAGGCTTGTGTCCAAGGTGGCTTCCTCGTCTGTTGGTAACTCCCTGAATTCTTATCTGCAGGATTTCCAATTCATGGTTGGGGTCCCGGGGGTGTGAGGCCATCCTCCATTCTGTGAATAGGCTTATTGAGTCTAAAGGTGATGAAGTTGGACACTCTATGCTCTTTGTGGATTTTAAGAATGCTTTCAATCTGGTCGAGAGGAGTGTCCTACTACAGGAAGCTAGAGTGTGATGCCCGTCCATTGCCCCTTGGGTTGAGTTTTGTTATGCGCGCCCTGCTAGGCTTTATTATGATAACTCTATCATTTGGTCATGTTAGGGGGTTCAACAGCGGGATCTGCTGGGCCCTTTGTTGTTTGCCCTAGCTTTGCACCCTTTGGTTCATACCATTAATCGCTCTTGTGAGCTTGCCCTTCAGGCTTGGTATCTTTATGATGGCACTATTGTTGGAGATACTCTCATGGTCGCTAAGGCGTTGGACATCATCAGGACGGAGGGCCCAGCTCGTGGTTTGTTCTTGAATTTTGATAAGACTGAACTCTTTTGGCCTATGAAGGATCCTAGGAGTAGAGCAGATGGTGTGTTCCCTATGAATATCGCTCACCCTCTCCATGGCTTCAAACTTCTGGGGGGTTCTGTCAGCTTGGATGACAGTTTTTGTCGAGACTTGGCTTCCAAAAGGGTCTCCAAAACCATATCTTTAATGGAGGCCATTAGCAAGCTCAATGATCCTCAATGTGAACTGCTCCTCTTGCGTAATTGTGCAAGAGTTTCAAAACTATCTTACGCTTTGAGAACATGCTCCCCCTTGTACTTATCAGAGGCGCAAGCTCATTTTGATCAGACGTTACGTGCCTCCTTGGAGAAGATTGTTACTACCTCAGGGCCAAGTTTTGGTGATTAGCAGTGGCGGCTTGCCACTCTTCCAATAAAACTCGGTGGTCTTGGCATCCTTTCAGTGGGAGATATCATCCAATATGCTTTTCTTGCTTCTCGCATGCAAACGAGTGACCTACATGAAAAGATACTCACCAAAACTGGTATTGTTATACATGGCCCTTCATTCCAGCATGCCTTGGATAAATTCAACGCTACTTGCAACACCGACTTCCTCGATGCCACCAGGGGCGCTTCTACCCCCAAAATGATGAAAACCTTGGCAGAGTGTTATTTCGGTGTCATTGAGAAATACCTTGTTTCCAAGTACTCGCTAAGTCCAAGGCAGGTGGCTATACTCAGTAGTATCCGCGCCTCACATGCACATGACTTCCTCTTCACCATCCCTATCAACGGTCTAGGACAAAGGATGAATCCTCGCCAATTTCAGTTTGTGTTATGCTACAGGCTCGCGGTACCTATGTTCTCTGAAGGCAGCTTATGCCCGAGTTGCAATGTACACCGTATGGACCAATGGAGGAATCACGCGGTCCACTGCTCTAGCGACGTGGGTGTTAAGTTCAGGCACAATCTGGTGCGTGACATCCTTGTTGATATATGTTCCAAGGCCAGGATCATGGTGCGTAAAGAGGCTCCAATGGGATTTCTTTCAGAGGAAGGGAGAGAATTACGCCCTACAGATGTGCTATTATTCAACTAGCTCCAAGGTAAGGACGCATGTCTGGATGTGACTGGGGTCTCTCCGTTTGCTGGGACTGGAGTGACGTCCTGGGCCCCTGGGGTTGCTTTGAGTAATGTTGTGGAAAAGAAAAAGAAGAAGTATGCGTCCAAGTGTGAAGAAAATGGATACAAGTTCGTCCCTTTCACCTTTTCTACGTTTGGGGAACTCGATGTGGAAGCTTTGAATACACTTTCTCATATCAAGACTATTGCCAGCAGCCATTCTAATAACATTAAGAGTGGTGTTTTTTATTTTTCAACAAGTTAGTTTCTGTATTCAAAAAGGAGTGGGAGCACAGATTGTGTATAGACTCCCCTCCAATTTTATGTAATTTCCATGTTTTCAATGAAAAAAACATTTTAATATAATAATAATAATAATAATAATAATAATAATAATAATAATAATAATAATAATAATAATAATAATAATAATAATAATAATAATAATAATAATAATAATAGCGCTTCTGCCCCCCAAATGATGAAAACCTTGGCAAACTGTTACTTTGGTGTCATTGAGAAAGACCTTGTTTCTAAGTTCTCTTTAAGTCCAAGACATGTGGCTATTCTAAATTGCATACGTTCCACATGCACATGATTTTATTTTCACCATCCCTATTGACGTCTTGGGACAGAGGATGAACCATCGCCAATTCCAATCTGTGTTGTGTTAGAGGCTTACTGTACTTATGTTCTCTGAAGGTAGCCTTTGCCCGAGTTGTAATGTGCATCGTATGAACATATGGGGGGATCATGCGGTCCACTGCTCAAGTGAAGCGGGTGTGAAGTTCAGGCATAATCTGGTACGTGATATTCTTGTTGATATATGTTTTAAGGTTGGGATCATGGTGCGTTAGGAGGCTTCTATGGGGTTCCTTTCGGAGGATGCAAAGGAGCTACGACCTGCAGGCTTGTTATTATTTAACTGGCTTCAAGGTAAAGATGCATGCTTGGATGTGACTGGTATTTCTCAATTTGTTGGCATTGGGGCGACTTCATGGGCTCCTATGGTAGCCTTGCACAATGCTATGGAGAAAAAAAATAGAGAAAGTAAGCGTCCAAATATGAGGACAACGGATACAAGTTCATACCGTTTGCTTTTTCTACATTCGGGGAATTCGATACAGAAGATTTGGACACACTTTCACGTATTAAGTCTATTGCCATTAGCCACTCTAAAAATGCTAAAAGTGTTGTTTTTATCTTTCATAGAGTTAGCTTTTGTATTCAGAAAGGAGTGTGAGCACAACTTGTGGCTATACTCCCATCCAACTTTATGTAAAATTTTTATGTTTCAGTAAAATAAAAATAATAATAATAATAATAATAATAATAATAATAATAATAATAATAATAATAATAATAATAATAATAATAATAATAATAATAATAATAATAATAATAATAATAATAATAATAATAATAATAATAATAATAATAATAATAATAATAATAAGTTTGATATTATTCTTGTTGCTATATGCTCAAAGGTTGGGATCATGGTGTGTAAGGAGGTTCCAATGGGTTTCTTTTAGAGGAGGGGAAGGAGTTACGACCTGCAGATTTGTTATTATTGAAATGGCTCCAAGGTAAAGATGTATGTTTGGATGTGACCGGAATCTCTTCATTTGCTGGTACTGGGCCGATGATGAGTGTGTAAATACTCATCATTTTTACCGTATTTTAACTGCCAAAACGCGTGAAAACACTCAAGAATGCATCAAAATAATGAAAATATCCCAAAGATCGTGTTTTATATGTTTCAAATGCAAAATGATCAAAAACAAACGAAAAACAAACAAAGTTTGCATAATTGGCAGTTTCAGTCCCCTAACTTTCAAAAATTATCAAAACTAGTCCCTAAGCATTTATTTCAAATGAAAAGTCAACCCAAGTTTCTTAAAAGTCAAAAGAAGTAAAAAATGATCTTTGAGTAAAAAACTTTCAAAAATGAACAAGCTTAGTGAAAAGTTTGGAAATTGTACAACTTTGGTCCCTGCAGTTCGGAATTTGGCAAAAGTAACCCCGGGAATTCTACTTTGAAGAAAAATACTCAAAATGACCTTGGGAATTCAAGACTTGACAAAATTGACCCTTGGTAGAAGTTTGGAGGATTGGCAGTTTTGGTCCCTAAATTTTCAGCAAACTACACAATTGGTCCTTGGGTTTTACTCTTAATATACCAAACGGATTCAATATTACCCACCAATACCCATCCTAGCCCACACCAACAAACCATATAACCCCTTGGCCCAAGTACCCCTACGCCCAAAAAACCTCACCCCGTTGGTATTAAGAATAGTCAAACGGTCAACAAAAGTCTTACACGGGTCAAACGCACACCTTTCTTCTTCCCTCCCCCCCCCCCCCCCATTAACCACTGAGTAAAACCCAACCACCCAACACCACCACTGCCATACTCCACCCCAACCCCAAGGACCTCAAAAGTATTTCCCACTCACCTTCCTCCTCCTCACATTCCATACCTACCCCCAAATTACACCCTGGCAATCCAAAAGACCTCACAAGCAATTTCCCGCCAAAACCTATTTGATGGTTAGGATGGATTTCACTTTAATTAGACGATGGGGATTTGTTCACAAGGTTCGAGGGATTGCTGCTGTTGCCCTAATTTCAGAGAAGCAAGCTCAGAAGTGCATTTTCCTACCTACCACCATTAGTGTATAAGTAGTGAAGCATTGTAAGCCATTAAGGCATCCAATTTCAATCTATCTTTCTGTTTTTCTTTATCATTCATATTGTATTTCCAAAGTTTAAGTTAATTAAAGTTTTCATTTAAGTTTCTTGCAAATTCGTATTTTATCTTAATTTACCAATTTCTTGCATTTACTGAAAATATTGTTGTGTTTCGTAAGAAAGTGTTTAAAAAGTATTCCTAAGTTATTTTAAGTCTAAATGTAACACCCCCAATTCATGGATGCAGCGGAATTCGAACTGTGTGTTACTTGACGGCACAATAGTCACAATAATAGAAAACGAACTCCAATTGAGTCGTTTTAAAAGATTTATCATTCAAATTGTATAAATATCAGAGATTACAAAATGAGGTCCCAGATGGTTCCATGTTTACAATTTACATTAAATGAGTTTTTAAATGATAATAAAATTTATAGCCCTCTTGAGTATCCGTGCCCTTCCGTACCATCCTTGATCGTCATGAACCTGAAATACATGCTTGAGAGGTCAGCACAAAGGTTGAGTGGAATTCGTAGAGTTTAGTTAAATCGTTTGAACACAATAATCGTAGCGTGAGCTATAGACTCACACTCATAGTTAGAAAACAAAATCGTTATTTATTTCACTAAGCTCATGCAACCAAAACATTAACATCGAACCAACAAAATTGGCATTATAGAAGCCCTATCAAGGTACTTTTGCCATTATACCGCTAAATCTCAAATATAGTGCATTTGTGTGAACTCATCGTTGTTCAACACAAATGGGATCCGTCAATCCCAATAGATCTATTCACAATATTCGCGCTCACTATAGGTAGTGACTAATGGTTCATGATATAGGGACTTCGAACATGGCAATCGTTACTTAGTGACAATAAACATAGTCGGGTAGCATACAGTAGAAAGCATTGTGTTCGAGTAGAAAAATAATAGCATGTATTCCCCCCATGGGTTTGTAAAATAGTTAAACAATAGAAAGTGGGGCTACGAACTCACCTTAAGTTATGTAGTGAGTAGTGAATGTGATGGTCGAATCGCGAAGGTTTCTACGAGCAACCTATAATAGAATGTTGCGACTTAGGATCGGAGTAAAGAATATGAATAAGTGCCTATATATATATCTTGCATCTAGTCCATGATGTGGTATGATGTATATTGTAAGTCTTTGAAAGAAAAGATTCATGAAACATGTATATTTTATATATCGTTCACTACCGTTCGGGCCGACATAATTCAGAAGTCATGTTAGTAAGCGTTCGAGGAGCCAGGACACTTTAATTCGTAAATCCACAACTCATCTCGACGGCTTACATAATGAACTCCTCACATGAGGCTCCCTACTATTGTAGTAGTTGATAAAATATATAGATATAAGTTTCGATCCGAAAAGTTACATGTCCGATATTTGAATAAACTTAGGAAAGTTTATTATTACATTAAGATTGTTATTAGGGGAAGTTTCATAAGTCTTGTATGACCATTTTTCTTTGTAATATCTCATGGTTCCTTTTTAAGTGAAGTAGATCCAAATTGAATGTTCAAGTTATTGCCAACTCCTTGTTTCATGTTTTCGCCTAAGTAAGTTTATATGGTCCTTTAGTCATGGCCTTGCCATGACCTTTGGTCATTGTTCCATGGTCATGAGACTCAACCTTGGCTCTAGCCATGGTTGTGGTCTTGATTCTAGGTCATAAGACCTCTTGGTCTTTATAAACCATAATCTATATATTATGACTTTGGTCTAAAAATGGGCTGTTAAGAATTTGAAGAAATTATCACTCGGAAAGCATTTTCAGGGCTCGAGCTTCTTTGTGCCTGAACAAAAATGTCGTTCCGGACAACTTTCGTATTTTAACTTTTTGATGAATCGGACCAGAAGGGTGACTTTCAAAATGGCAGAATGCAAAACAGTAGGGTATTGACAGTTTCGGCGTTTTGGTTTCGCTAACTTCTTATGGCCATAACTTTTGACTCGTGTACTCGTTTTGGGTGATTCAAATTGCTATGTTTTCCTTGTTAAGTCCTCTTTAACAGTAAGTAAGTTTCAAATATCATAGTTATACTATTTTGGTCGTGGTTCTCCATAAAAGTCACTAGTTTACTTGTTTAAAGATCATAAGTTAAGATATGTATATCATAACTTGTTTTACTCATTTTTATACATCATGGACATGATAACAAGACAATATATAGCATGAATGATATGTAAATAACATGAACATGAATATTTAACAAGAAGCAAGTTAGGGTTTTGCTTACAACTTTTGGCTTTCAACAAAGAAAGGAAAGTTAACATGTAAGGATAGGACTTTGATAGACTTTTGCTTCAACCCACTTCACTTCAAGCAATCTTTCTACTCTTGTAATCTTGAAAGAGAGATGATGAAAGTTGAGGTGACTTGAGTGGATTCAAACTCAAGAGAAATCACCAAAGTTTATGTAGTTTGGAAGTGTTTGATGAATCAAAACCAAACTATAGTTTCAAGGTTGATGTTGCACTTGATTCTTGCATAGAATTGGAAGAAGATCAAGCAAAGGAGATGGTGTTGGTGTGGTGGATATGGGGCGGCAACATGAGAGGGAGAGGGTATTTATGGGAGCTTGAGGAGGTTAGAATATGGGACTAGTCAACACTTGCTCTCCAAGTGTTAACACATGTACTAATCTTATGGCCTCTTGCATAAGATCAAGACACCTAGTGTGAATACCCACCCCTAGTGGTGGTTTGCCAAGCTTGGGGAGGAAGGGTTGGACTTTGGAAGATATTATCCAAGATATCTAGTATGTTTTGGCTCCGTAAAATGCTAACCGTAAATGGTTAAGCCACGAAACGTAAAAGCGGGTATCGTAAAAATACGAAACTTGGAAGAATGGTTAAACATGTCATAATACTCCATAATAAAATATAAAATGAGTGGTAGGTTCCATTGGGGTGGTAAAACCCTGCTAAAACTGGAAACACGGGTCTAAAACGCGTAATACGTAAAATGTACGAATATTGCGTAAAATTGAGAAAAGTAAAATGTTACTTTTCTAATAGGATAATATTGATTTAAAATG
This sequence comes from Artemisia argyi, assembly GCA_030686995.1. NCBI lineage: Eukaryota > Viridiplantae > Streptophyta > Magnoliopsida > Asterales > Asteraceae > Artemisia > Artemisia argyi. The sequence goes on from JARVZY010006451.1 coordinate 22,068, forward strand.
ACTTATAATGTCTAGACTGGGCTCAGTCTAGTGTCGGTTGGTATTAAATGTCTTTTAGACATCAAACCGTAAGCCTAAAAATCAAGGAATGACTTATAAAATCAAGGAATGATTTTTGGTCAAAGGAGGAGGGAAAAATATGTTGACTTTTTCTAATAAGTTGAAAACTCAAATCATCTTAGAAACGTGGTGCAGGTATAGGCTAAGGTTACGGCTGAGTAAAAACGCTTAAAACTGAAAATTCCAGTTTTTCACGGCCGAGGTTTATTTTGGTCACGTTTTTCTCAGTCATGATTTATTCTCAAATAAATCATGAGTGTGTCAAACATTTTTCCGATGCGGGGTCACTTAACGCGGTCGAGTTTCGTTGTGCATAGAATTTCTAAATGACGTTTTACCCTAAAACGTGTAATTCCTTAATAACTTTCACGAAAATGAGCTTATGAATGTCAAACTTTAAATTTGTCATGGAAATGATTTATCACTCGAGGCCAAGAAACAAAAATCAAGTTTTGGGAAAATTTTCGGGAAAAATGAATAGTAAAAGTGAATAGTGAAATTTTTCGGGAATAGTAATTATCCTGAAAATACGAATTGTTACAGTCTCTACCCCTTATGGGGAACTTCGTCCCGAAGTTCTATGTGTGTTATACGTTGGAGTCGTGTCGATGAAGAGGTGTGGTTACTTATGAGGACTAGAGTCTGGGATTACCGGTGATGTAGTTTGATTTGTCATTTCAGTGTATGGTGTAGGATGAGGCTTACTTTTATGTAGGAAAGGTATGGTAATAGTCGAATATCAAAGGAAATTGATATAGCAGTCGAATATTAATAGGAATTGAGATAGTAGTTGCAATCATAGCCTAGTAGGTAATCGGTTGTTGTACCTAGTGTTTATTGACTTCATACTTATGTTATTTCGGATACAAATAAGCCCACTTGTTTATAATTCTTTATTTACATAGAGAGGCATCCCAAACAATGTAAATAAGGAAATATAAACTTATGGTTTGGTGATTTACAATGTCTTTATTTAAATGAAAAGGCATCCCAATCCATTCAAATAATTACAAATCATCCTACACAACATTCATACTTAGTCGGTGAGTTACAAGGTAGGGTATTACGAGATGATACTGGTGTTCCAAAAGTACAAGATGAATATTCAAATTTGTAAAGCTGATGAGGGTACTTTTGGTGTAACTAAGGATGATTTGAGCTTTAAAAGTGCCTCAAGATCTGTTAATGAGCTTGTGTTTGCCACGGTTGTGAAGATAATGTTGTGATATGTTGATGAACAAAAGTGTGTAGTGTATGCTTAATGTTAATATTGGTAGAGATGTCAAGTTTGCTTTAAAATTTTAAGAAATTTTAAAGGTTTATGACGGGATGGTATCCTTAGGACCTAAACAGGATAGTACTTCTACAGGATGAAGAGAAGAATTGATAACTATCCCAAGATAGTAGTTCGGATTATCTCATAAATGAAAAATTTTCAAGAATGAAGTTAGGTAGTACAAATAAGGTGTTAAGATTTCGCTGAGTGGTAAGGCACTATCGTGTCTCTAGATCGTTTTAAAGAATTCGGGTGGTTTATCGAGTTCAAGTAGGAAATCAATCTGAATATAACCCTAGTACAACTACTCTCAGTATTTGAAAATTTTAAGTCAAATATAGTTAGTCAGACTATATTCCACTGTCCCTAGGTTAAATATAGGTGACTAGTCTATATTTAGCCAAGGTTCGATAAAATTTTCAAATACCTAAATTAGGTATACTTGTGATATGTCCGTTGCTTTCGGGAAACTGTCCACTAAACAAAGGCGATGTCAAACCCTTCAGTTGCAAGTCCCGCCCATACAAGACTTGTAACGTATGTTTTCATATTCCATTGCATAGAAGATAGTAAGGGTAGGTACGTATGGAAAGGAAGTTTTAAGTAGTTCTAAAATAGAACATACTTGGCCAGGATCACGAACTTTTAACAATGAAGGTTTCAGAAGAAAACTTTGATGAATGTAGGGCTGAACTTCAGCTTTTGTAGATGATGGATTTGTTTGTCCTTTAGAAAATCTCATATTTCTTGTTTGGAAATCGATAGATTGTGATGGGTTTTTGATAAATCACAATGTCTCGGAAGTAGATTAGACCATTGTGTGACTCAAAACATTTGAGAAATGATTAAGACCATTGTGTCATATAATGTCCAGGAAATAGAAAAGACCATTGTAATTAGTTACAATGTCTTGGATATAAAATGTTGGAGTAGGAACATGATTGGGAGAATGTGATTGTGTCGAAATGCCATAGAATAGACATGTGTAGATATGTTTAGATAAAATGATTGAAAATAACTCGAATGTATATATAAATATACTTATATGTTTATATAGCATAAAATGCTTAATAAGTTCATAATCGTCTGGAGGATGGAAGACACGAAGATCGGAAGGCTATAAAATGTTTTTGCTTGTAGTGTGGTTATAGTTTAGGTCTCAATTAGACCCGTTTCTCTATAACCATGGATCTGGTACCAATCTGTAACACCCCCAATTCATGGATGCAGCGGAATTCGAACTGGGTGTTACTTGACGGCGCAATAGTCACAATAATAGAAAACGAACTCCAATTGAGTCGTTTTAAAAGATTTATCATTCAAATTGTATAAATATCAGAGATTACAAAATGAGGTCCCAGATGGTTCCATGTTTACAATTTACATTAAATGAGTTTTTAAATGATAATAAAATTTATAGCCCTCTTGAGTATCCGTGCCCTTCCGTACCATCCTTGATAGTCATGAACCTGAAATACATGCTTGAGAGGTCAACACAAAGGTTGAGTGGAATTCGTAGAGTTTAGTTAAATCGTTTGAACACAATAATCGTAGTGTGAGCTATAGACTCACACTCATAGTTAGAAAACAAAATCGTTATTTATTTCACTAAGCTCATGCAACCAAATCATTAACATCGAACCAACAAAATTGGCATTATAGAAGCCCTATCAAGGTACTTTTGCCATTATACCGCTAAATCTCAAATATAGTGCATTTGTGTGAACTCATCGTTGTTCAACACAAATGGGATCCGTCAATTCCAATAGATCTATTCACAATATTCGCGCTCACTATAGGTAGTGACTAATGGTTCATGATATAGGGACTTCGAACATGGCAATCGTTACTTAGTGACAATAAACATAGTCGGGTAGCATACAGTAGAAAGCATTGTGTTCGAGTAGAAAAATAATAGCATGTATTCCCCCCATGGGTTTGTAAAATAGTTAAACAATAGAAAGTGGGGCTACGAACTCACCTTAAGTTATGTAGTGAGTAGTGAATGTGATGGTCGAATCGCGAAGGTTTCTACGAGCAACCTATAATAGAATGTTGCGACTTAGGATCGGAGTAAAGAATATGAAAAAGTGCCTATATATATATCTTGCATCTAGTCCATGATGTGGTATGATGTATATTGTAAGTCTTTGAAAGAAAAGATTCAAGAAACATGTATGTTTTATATATCGTTCAATACCGTTCGGGCCGACATAATTCAGAAGTCATGTTAGTAAGCGTTCGAGGAGCCAGGACACTTTAATTCGTAAATCCACAACTCATCTCGACGGCTTACATAATGAACTCCTCACATGAGGCTCCCTACTATTGTAGTAGTTGATAAAATATATAGATATAAGTTTCGATCCGAAAAGTTACATGTCCGATATTTGAATAAACTTAGGAAAGTTTATTATTACATGAAGATTGTTATTAGGGGAAGTTTCATAAGTCTTGTATGACCATTTTTCTTTGTAATATCTCATGGTTCCTTTTTAAGTGAAGTAGATCTAAATTGAATGTTCAAGTTATTGCCAACTCCTTGTTTCAAGTTTTCGCCTAAGTAAGTTTATATGGTCCTTTAGTCATGGCCTTGCCATGACCTTTGGTCATTGTTCCATGGTCATGAGACTCAACCTTGGCTCTAGCCATGGTTGTGGTCTTGATTCTAGGTCATAAGACCTCTTGGTCTTTATAAACCATAATCTATATTATGACTTTGGTCTAAAAATGGGCTGTTAAGAATTTGAAGAAATTATCACTCGGAAAGCGTTTTCAGGGCTCGAGCTTCTTTGTACCTGAACAAAAACGTCGTTCCGGACAACTTTCATGTTTTAACTTTTTGATGAATCGGACCAGAAGGGTGACTTTCAAAATGGCAGAATGCAAAACAGTAGGGTATTGACAGTTTTGGCGTTTTGGTTTCGCTAATTTCTTATGGCCATAAC
>JARVZY010006453.1:0-26349 GCA_030686995.1 Artemisia argyi
GGTTGAGTGATAAGATGATGGATGTTGATGGTGGCATTGTTTACTGTAGTAGCAGATGAGAGTTCATGGCTACATGATTTGTTGGGTAGCATTACCATCTAATGATCTAGTTGATGGCCTTATATAGTCATATCAATCTTCAACCTTACCCTCGCCATCTTCTTCACTACATTTTCCTATCCGTCAATAATAAAACGAATATGGGAATGAGACTCATTGCACTACAATTTCTAACAGATTTTAGTCATATTTAATATCAGTTTTAGTTTTATGTCAGTTTTGAACTACTTTTTTACTGGTTAAGGTGGTTTCGGTTCTAACTTATTTTGAACCAAAAACCAGTGTTTTATCTACAATTGTCTGTATTGATCCTGGCGGTTTTATGTATGGAGGTTCACAGTGTATAGAGCACGTATGATCCTTTAAGGACAGGGAACTTCTTCCCGTGCAAGGCTCTACAACGGGTTTGTGTTCTACAAGTTCAAAACAAGAAGCTACTGCAAATTTGTTGCTGTCATGAAAAAGGCTGTTAGTTGGAGTATTTCATGAAAAGAGTTGTTCATTTTCAATGACATTTCCAAGTATCTAAAGGTGTGGTTCTGGAATGAGTAATCGGGTATCTCACTTTATGGTTTGCATATATGTTATCGTCTGTTGTTCAATAGCCGTAGTTGTCTCGAGTTAGTTTTATGTCTTGTTCCCAGTTCACAAGTTGGTGTAAAACAACATTAATAAGCAATGCCTATATAAAACAATACTATGAACCCAACATCAAGTACCATACAGTTTTAAATTATTATCCCATTCTATCCGTAACAACATAACACAGAAGTCATGGATCAAGACAATCACTATGAAGCAGATGTGGATCAGCAGATTGTTAGAAGTGGTCCCGGATTATATACTTGATTCAATAAATCCTTGTCCATCTATTTATGTTTCCAGAGATGCACCAGGTGGAATTGAAGTAAATAGCTTTATAGTGACTATTTTTTCACTCTGCAGCTTAATCATCACTTAGTTTCACAATAAGTTTAATGAATGCCGAGATATCAAGTAGTCAAAGCCATTGTCTACAAACTAGGTGACTTTCTAAATGGCCGAATTTTACAGCACCTTGTAATCCACAAGAACAAGGTAAGGAAACATATTGACAATCAGCAAATGCTCACACAAAAGAGTAGCAAACCTTACACAGCCTAATAGGTGTGGACAAAAGGGTTGAATCCAAAACTTAAGAATCAAACTTGAACTGAAGACAGACAAATTAACGAGTCTACCAGATAGACATATGCTTTATAAAAGCGGTCAACAAAATCCTGTCTATTCCATGCTAATCAACAGCTACATCATGTGCCTAACAAAAAAATATGGCACCTCAAAGAGTTAAAGAACTAATAACGTCAAAACTAAAACATGAACTGCAGAAAGTTCACTAAGAGAGAGAATGATCAGCTAAGATTGACTATGTTTCAATGACGGTGCAGCGTTTGATGTTCCAAAGACGAAGCTAATTAGCACATGTAAATATATAAATTCTAAACTTTACTAATTTAATTTCAGCACAGATGAGAAACTCGGGTCATACTCATGTGAATATTCAAATGTTTCAAACTTTCAATACACATCGTTCTTTATACCAACTGCTATGACCATATGCCATTTCAGTGATGGCAAAAGAAAACCTAATTTGAATAGTTAAGCCAGAGATGACAAGTTTAATACGTTACTTTAAAGTTGTGCAAGCGGGTTGCTGACTATTGCGTTAGGGTGAGACTGTGAGTAGAAAAGAATGTGCCAAACCTGAAATCAGGAACAAAAAGGCAATATGGCATCAAAACTTAGCATTTATATTATACCTCAACTTTTGAGTACAAAATCATGATCTTACAATTTGCTAAACAGAAGGCTCCAAATATTGCAGAAAGTTCATGGAAGTAGACAGTAAAACGGTTTCCTCTTCATGTCACAAAGGAATTTATTAACAAGTCAAACTTAATCCCGAACTCATATTGTAAGAAAAAATTCAATTACTCCATAAAAATCAATATAAATACAACAATAATACATAATCTCGCTGGAAAAGAGTATGAAAGAGATAAAGTATATAATAAACCCGAACTCGAATAGAACCGACCTGAATAAACCTGGACCTATCTAACCTGGCACCTAAATAGATTCAAGCTCAGGTGTGTTTTCTATTACCTTCCCTGAAGTGACCCGACCCAGATTGACCGAAAACCGACTAATCCGACCCTATTTGCTGCCTTACTCATGGCTGAAAAGTGTTGTTAAATATACCAAGACCAAAATGGAATCATGCAATTTCTTTTGTGGGACTGAACTGTAATTTTCGAAAGTTGAGGGGCAAAATCGAAAGTTTATTTGACCCTTTAGGAAAATTGGGTAGTATTGTGTTTTACGTAAAGCAATGAGAGGGAGGGTTTGTTCTTAGCCGCCAATAGCAATCGTAATGGTGAATGGAAAAAAAGTACACAACATACGCTACTAGAAGATGGAATAAGTTTGTTACCAGATTGCTTACTTGTTGAAAATCTCTCGTTTACCTGACACAAAATACGCCATAAGAACAGATACACTTTCCAAACGATGGCAACATCTTTGGACTCAACTTCCTAATCTCATTATTCATTATTCATCTAGGTATAATGTCCGTCAATTCTATTCGTCACTCGAAAGAATTATAAGTCAATCGAACAACCTCAACAGATTCAAACTGCAAGCCTTTTACACCTATCACACTAAATCTCAACTCAACAATTGTATTCGTGATGCTATTAATCATAACCTGCAAGAGGTTGATTTTTATTTGTATTCTGACCGCTACAAAAGGTTTGTTTTACCTGAGTTTCTTTTCATCAGTTCAAGTTTTATTCATCTCACATTGCGTTATTGCGAATTTGAACAAGCGGATGTCGTTAGTTGGGAAAACCTCAGGACTTTGCATATTGAACATGTGGTACTAGACCAAGATGTGATTGAAAATATATTATCCGGAAGTCCTCTCTTGGAAACTTTGGAGTTGGCACGTTGCTATGGTTTTGAGCGGATAGATGTTACTAACAAAAGTGTTAAGAACTTGGTGCTCATTGGATACCAAAAGGATATGGTCGAAATCAATGCTCCTTATATTTTGTCACTAGCATTCAAAGGATCTTTCTTATTCCAGGATCTTGTGAAATCAATGCTAAATGTGCCTTCCGTAATTAAAGCTGAACTAGATTATTCGGAATACTTTCAGAATCAGCATGAGGAAGTGCATGAAGAGATGCTCAAAGGATTAATACTAAGCCTTGGCCATGTCAAGGAGATTAAGATTGGGAAGAAATGCTTAAAGGTAAAACTTTCTTTTTACTTTGGCAATTTGCATCTTTGTGGTTGTTTGGATATGCATTTTGATGTTGATAACTGTCACCTGCCTCATCATATCTGATATGTTTTGCTGTGATAAATAATTATATGAAAGACGACATCTGATGCTTAAACACATCAAACAAGTTAGAAATAAGTAGATGTTTTTAGGACTATAAGTTATACCAATTCTTTTTAAAATTTAATTTACAGCGTAAAGGTCATCAAACCGTGGAGCATGGACGTTTTTCTTTCATAATCCTGTTTCTTTTGTTGTTGAGCGGGTGTAATTGCAAGTTCTTTTTTCATTTTGCCTTGATAAAAATCAATTCATACAGGCATTGCACCATTCTCTTTTTCGTAATCTTTTCTTTTCTTTTTTGTTGGCAGGCTCTCGCTGGTTTAAAAGCTAAAGGTTTCACATTGCCATCTAATTTGAAGGTTCTGGGTGAAATTGATTCAAATTGAAGCGGAGACTAGAAAGAACGATTACTTGATCATGGTCCTAAAGGTGATGAAGTTAGTTGATTGATAGCACTTTACTTCTTGTTTAAATGTGTTACTCCATAGTGACTTTGATTTTGCAGACTCTATTAAGAATCCTGGTCACAAGTTTATTAACTATTGGTGCTAAAGTTATTCAATGTTGTATGTTATCTTTGATCTTAAGTTTTTGCTTAGCAAGTCTACTCTTGCTTAGAAATCATGTTGACAAATTGATTGTGCTTATGTTTCTCCTTCTATGATGCTGGTTTATCATATGCCATATGCTCATCTGAACTTTGTTAGGGTTGATTGTGGACCTTGTGGTCATGTACTTGAAGATGAAAGTACTCTCTTGAACAGTTGAACATACTAATAATGGTTAGATTAACTCACACCTTGTACTTTTTTTATCATACAAATATAGGTTAGTGTGTGACGCTCGGTTGTGAACCTTCTTCTTTCTTCGCTCACAGATCTGGTTTTCAGTGGTTTTGTTTGTCTTTTGCTGAGAGATTACTTATTTACCATTGTATCCCTAGTGGAATGGTTGTGGTGCATAGGTCAAACTAAATGGCATTGAAATCCAATAAATTTTTTAATTTGTAGCTCAAACATTCTCGACACTTATTGCTTAGGAATTATAGTGCTTATACTGTTTAAAGTGGTTACATGTTTGTATAAAGCGCAAATAAGTATTGACTAAGATTCAATGCAAAACAGTAGTTAGTTTGACTCTAAAAAGTCAATGATAAAGAAAAGTAATAAATGAAGTTATCTCTACATCCTCTTGACTTTACCATTATGGCAGTGTTTGTCTGTTCTATGTTCAAGGTCCATTTGCTAATGCATACTAGTTGCTCCTCATGCACATGTACTATGGTTCTGAAATTCTGTCAATGACGTTTTAGTGATTGATTATGCTCAATTTCAGCCTTCTAGGGGTCTGGTTTATCAGCTTGGTCAACTTGTGGCCAAATGGTATGGTTGGACTATTAGGTAACTGGTCAATAGGTTAATATGAGTTCGGGTTGAAACATGTACAACGTAAGTACAAGTCTTGTTAAACTTGGGTGGCTAAGGTTAGACCGCAAACACGCTTGTAGAGGATTAGTATAGATCACTGTTTTTCTCTCGTACATGTTTGTGTATGGAACATACATAAAAATATTACGTATTCTTGACATGCAAAATAGTGCCAACAGTTCACTTGTGGGTTTTTGGGTCCTATGCTGAAATTAGAATGATGTTTATCTTGTTACTGTTGTTAGTTGATTTGGACTTAAGGATATTCAATGTTCTTTTTAGTTTTTCTGAGAGGCTTTTGTTGGTTGATCATGGTCCTAAAGTTCATGAAGTTAGCTGATGGATGGCATTTTTAATTCATAGTTTGGCAAGACATAGTTTATGCATTCCAAATGCATTTAAAGAACTATTTTGTTTTAGCAGATTATGTATCTTATTTTGAATCGTGAGCCTGGTATGAACTTGTTATAAACTCTATAAACATTGTCACTGAGACTGTTAAATGCTCCCTATTTGATATTGTATTTCTCCCCTGTTTGCTTTGTGGACCAAATGATAGTTTTGTAGGTTGGAAACTATATCAAGTTTAAAACTTGAAGATAATGAAAGCACTTAAGTTTCCTCATATCTTGTTTTTCAACCTAATACAAAACTCCTATTTGACTATATATGTTGCGTCACCTTTTACAATAGTCAAGCCAAACACCGTCAAATTCAAACTCAAATTAACCCATGATAACTTCACTCTATGATAAAGCTCCTATGATAACTCATTTTCATCTCACTTCACCCATTCTCAGTCATAATGTTTGAAATTTTGAAAAAACTTGAGTTTGGGTCTTTATATATTGCTTTTTACTATTTCAATTACCAAATGCAAATTTTGTGGACTTTTGACATTGGATTTAGGAAACTTGGCTTGAGGCTTTGGCAATAAAAGAAAGAGGATATGTGTTCCTTAAAACAAATAATACCTAGCTAGGTCAAATTTATAAATCCTAATGAGCCCTCTTCAAGAGTTTTCTAAATTTAATGTCAGATTTTTCACAAAATTTTCATTGGGAAAGTAGCTAGGAAGTCAATATGTAAAGACTCGAGCACGAGTGTTCGCAAATTTTCAAAACAGTATATTTGAGAATGCGTGAGACTTATTAAGGGCCTGATGGAAAACTGGATGAGAAAACTTAAGTTTGGGATAATTATCATGTTTAGAACTTGAAGATAATGGAAGCACTTAAATTTCCTCATGTACAGATATCCAACCTATAAAACTCCAATGGCTATAAATGTTGTGTCACCTTTTACAATACCTGTATGATAAAGCTCTTATGTTTCCTGCCACCACACTATGATAAAGCTCTTATGTTAACTCATTTCCACCCACCCCTGGATCACTTCACTCATTCTAAGTCATAATGATTGTAATTTTGAAAACACTTGTGTTCAAGTCTTTACATATTGACTCAATACTATCTCAATTACCAAGTGTAAATTATGTAGAAAATTTGATATTGGATTCAGGAAAGTTGGCATGAGGCCCCCAGATAAAAGAAAGATAATGTGTATTCCTTAAAGCAAATACCACCTATTTAAGCTAAATACTAATGAATGCGGTCACAATTACGGGGATTAAAGGTATCAAAATTGTGGTGAGAAGAGAGGGTGATAATGGCGCCGATGTGCAAGTGGTGGTGACCTCCACCATTACACCAAGTTTTAGCCCGGGTGTAATAAGGACCGCATCTGACAAATCTTATTAGCGTCACATTAGCTTTCACTTTTTCATATGACCGATCACCAAACAACCGTAGTAATGACTATAAAATTAACCATCAAATCAATTTATCTTTTTTTAAAACAAAACTATTAAATACTTGAAATTTATTAATTAAATTATGAATATATATTTTATTAAATAAAATTTAAACATCACACATAAAAATAAAATAAATTAACATTGCATTATTGCTTCAACGTATTTGGACACCGACGGGAACTGAAAAACATGTATTTGGATAATTAGAAATAATATGTTTTGAAAGTGTGAATAGAAATTAAAATGTATATTTATAGATAAATAAAAGGAGAAACTACATTTTTGGTCCTTGTAGTTGTATCAAAATTTCACTTTCAGTCCAATTTGCAAAAAGTGATACATTTTAGTCCAAAAGTCCACGTGGCTTTCACTTTTGGTCCAATTTTCTAACGGGGTTAATGTAGTCGTTAAGTTAGTTGCAACATTAGTCCTTTAACCTAACGGTCATTTGCAATGTTTGCACCGTTAGTCCTTTCACTTAGTTAGTTTTAAAAAAAAATAATAAAAAAAATCGAAAAAAATTTCTAAATTTTTTTTTTTGGAAAATGTTTTTTCCAAAAAAATTTTTTTTTGAAAAACCTGAAAAAAAAAAAATTCTAATAAAAAATTTTCTTAAAAATTACTAAAAAAATTATTTTTTTAGAAAATTTTTCGAATTTTTTATTTCCAAAAAAAATTATTTGAAAGAAAAATTTCTAATAAAAAATTTTCTTAAAAATTACTAAAAAAATATTTTTTTTTTTGGAATTTTTTTTTCCAAAAAAAAATTTTGAAAAATTCTAAAAATATTTTTTTTGACAATTTTTTTTTTCCATAAAAAATAATTTGAAAAAAAAAATTCTAATAAAATTTTTTCTTAAAAAATTACTAAAAATTTTTTTTTTTAGAATTTTTTTTTCAAAAAAAATAATTAGAAAAATTCGAAAAAAAAATTTTTGACGAAAATTTTTTTTTCCGAAAAAAATAATTTGAAAAAAAATTTCTAAAAAAAATAATTTTTTTTGTAATTTTTTTGAATTTTTTAAGAAAAAATTTTATTAGAAATTTTTTTTCAAATTATTTTTTTTGGAAAAAATTTTTTTAGTCAAAATTTTTTTTTTAGAATTCTTCAAATTATTCTTTTTGGAAAAAAAATTTTCAAAAAAAATAATTTTTTTGGAAATTTTTAAGGAAAATTTCTATTAGAATTTTTTTTTCAAATTATTTTTTTTGGAGAAAAAAAATTTTCGCCAAATTTTTTTTTTAGAATTTTTCAGAAAAAAAATATTAAATTTTTTTTTTTCTAATTTTTTTCGATTTTTTTAGAATTAAAAAAAAAAAAAAAAAAAAAAAAAAAAAAAAAAAAAAAGTGAAAGGACTAACGGTGCAAACATTGCAAACAACCGTTAGGTTAAAGGACTAATGTTGCAACTGACTTAACGACTATACTAATCCCGTTAGAAAATTGGACCAAAAGTTGAAGCCACGTGGACTTTTGGACTAAAATGTATCACTTTTTGCAACTTTGACTGAAAGTGGAATTTTGATACAAGCACAAGGACAAAAAATGTAGTTTACTCTAAATAAAAATTGGTTATTAATAATAATAATTCACACCCAAGGATCACTATTTTAGACGTTTGGTTTTGCTTGCGCTTTCTCCACCCAGTCGTCACCTCCACAAAACCAACATAACAAACCACCCACCATGCATGGATGTTGTGGTGGTGTCATAGCTGACCGCACATGGTCATGGACTAAAACACGTGATCTTATGCATGCCTTATTAGAGCAATGGGTATCGCTGCAACATGCCATTTGGGATCCACCCAACACAACACTAGTATCCCTACTTTCAACACTCATATCTGAAAACAACATTTCACACACAACATGCCATTTGGGCCCCACCGTACCTAATTAAAACACATCACCCATACGCAAAACTTATTTAAAATGAAATAAGTTTTTTTTTTTACTCCTGGGATTAGGCGGACTCAAGAGGTGTCACGGCGGGGTTAGGCTGCGCGGGATGGTGTGCCACATCCGCTGCCACAACCATCACTCTTAAGGCCATAACCACATGTTGACAATCATTATCCCACAAGTTGTTAAAGTACAAATATTTAAGCATGACATTATTTCTTGGATATCAATTTGAATATCTAAATAGGAAATAGTAAATGAAGAGTTAAATCTAAATTCAAAACTTGTAAATACTGTTTTTTTACATGTATGGATTCGCAATAACTGTTTGAACAAACATGCATATATATCGATTAGTTAGAAATAGTGAAATTCCATTTATGAATAATAAAGTTATCTTTAAAATATACAGGGCATTCTGAGTCATGTAGGACTTACACAGTCAGTAAATTACAATCAATAATATTATCAAAACGTGAAAACAAACAAACTGTGGGAAAAAAACGTGTCACATAATTGGTCTGAAAACAGGGCCCCTTGTAGGTTTTGTTCTCATTATATGTGTGTATTTATGTGTATGTAACCTTACTGGTGTATGTTATATGTAAACATTTATTGCTATATGCATAGATGAAAGACTTACCGTTATATGCATCAATGCATGTATGAAAATGGTCCCTCTTATAGGTTTTGTTCTCACTACATATGGATCTATGCGTATGTAAAAATATTGACAAATGTAGTGGATATATGCATATGTGATAATGTGAAAGTTATCGATGTATCATATATGAACGTATGAGAAAAAGGACCCCTAGCAGGTTTCGTCTTCATTAAAGATTGAAATTCTTTTTAGAATATGCAAACTTGTTGACATATAAAACTTTGAGGAAACGTTTAGCTTATTTATTAGTGATTTGTCCCATGAGTTAGCCTTGCTATTTTATAAAAGATAATGTCACACATAAAGAAATGGACTATATATCATACAAATAGTATTTTAGAGACTATTATTGTAATATAGGCAAACATGTGATGTAATGAGCCTATAAATACCCCTCATGACTCACCATGAGGGGTGTGGGAAAATAGTGTGTGTAACCAAACCTTTGTCATTTTAATAAACCACCTTTTCTTCACTTTTCTCTCTCTACTTTCTCTCTCTAGAATAATCATGTATTTTGATCAACCGCGACCTCCGGAACGTGTTTCTTGCTCTTAACAAGTGGCATCAGAGCTAACCGGGGGCGAATCGTGGTGTTTTGGGTGAAAAATCGTGTTTTTGGGTGAAAATTTTCGGATCTCGTTACTGTTCATTCGTATCTTATCGAGTTTGGAGAAAAATTTTCGAGTTAGGAATTTTTTTTCTTTTCGAGTTAGGGTGATTTGTTATCGAGTTTGGAGAAAAAATTTCGAGTTAGGAATTTTTTTTTTTTTTCGAGTTAGGGTGATTTGTTATCGAGTTTGGAGAAAAATTTTCGAGTTAGAAAATTTTTTATCGAGTTAGACATTGGGTTTATCGAGTTAGGAACAGTTCTTACCGAGTTTGGGTATCGAGTTTGAGAACTGTCTATCGAGTTAGGGTACCTAGTTTGAAAGGATTATCGAGTTAGGTCAATTTTTTGCCGAGTTAGGCATGGCTCATCCTTATCGTTCATCGAGTAAGGCCTCTCTTGGGTACTCCTAAGTCGAAACTCTGCCAAAATTTCTCAAGGTTACCGAGTTAGGATGAAGTTATCGAGTTTGAAGGTTAATGGTTATCGAGTTAGATGAAGCTATCGAGTTTGGGAAGTGGTTACCGAGTTAAGAGCTTTATCGAGTTAGGGGCTTATCGAGTTAGCCAAAAAAAAAAAAAAAAGTTTTTTGCCGGGAAAATTTGAGTAAATTTTATTTTTGAGAGGAGACTAAACGTTCAATTTTTACGCGAGATTTTAATTTTGGAATAACGTTGAAAATTTTGGCCCGAAATTCAAATTTTTAGGCCAAAATTCAAATTTTTTCGGTGAAATTTTGCGTAAAAATTGTAACAATTCGCAATTTCAGGTTAATAACTATTCCCGGGAAAATTACTATTCATTTTTACCGAAATTCTCCCGAAAGTTGATTTTTATTTCATATTCTCAAGTGATAAATCATTTCCATGGCAAATTAAATGTTTGACATTCGTCAGATCATTTTCGTGAAAGTTATTAAGGAATTACACGTTTTAGGGTAAAACGTCATTCAGAAATTCTACGCACAAAGAAATTCGACCCCGTCAGGTGACCCCACATCAGAAAAATGTTTGACACACTCATGATTTATTTGAGAATAAATCATGACTGAGAAAAATATGACCAGAACAAACCTCGGCCGTGAAAAACTGGAATTTTCAGTTTTAAGCGTTTTTACTCAGCCGTAACCCTAGCCTATACCTGCACCGCGTTTCTAAGATGATTTGAGTTTTCAACTTATTAGAATAAGTCAACATATTTTTCCCTCCTCCATTGACCAAAAATCATCCCTTGATGTTATAAGTCATTCCTTGATTTTTAGGCTTACGGTTTGATGTCTAAAAGACATTTAATACCAATCGACACTAGACTGAGCCCAGTCTAGATATTATAAGTCATTTTAAATCATTTATAACATATTAGAAAAGTAACAATCTACTTTTCTCAATTTTACGCAATATTCGTACATTTTACGTATTACGCGTTTTAGACCCGTGTTTCCAGTTTTAGCAGGGTTTTACCACCCAAATGGAACCTACCACTCATTTTATATTTTATTATAGAACATATGGACATGTCTAACAATACTTTAAAGTTCCATAATTTTACGACACCCGGTTTTACGTTTTGAGGCCTAATCATTTACGGTTGGCATTTCCCGGAGTCAAAACTAACCAAATATCTTAGATATTATCATCCAATGCACACCTCACCTCCCCTAGCTCTTGCTTGATCTTGTGCTAAGTACCTTGGATGAGTTCCATGTGTTGAAGCTTGTTAGGAAAGCTTTGACTAGTCCTAAATTGTAACCTCCTCAAGACACTATAAAAGCCCCCCTCCCCCCTTCCTTGTGCCGTCCATCACCAACACCAAAACCACTCACACTTAGCTTTATTTCCTTCAAAGTTCTAGCAAGGATCAAGTGCTTCTTCAAGGTAGAAACTCTAGTTAGGTTATCATTCATCAAACACTTCCAAACCCTAATATACTTGGTTATTTCTCTTAAGTTTGAATCCACTCAAGTCACCTCAACCTTCATCATCCATCTTTCAAGATTACAAGAATAGAAAGATTGCATGAAGTGAAGTGGGTTGAAGCAAGTCTATCAAAGTCCTTTTCCTTACTTGCTACTTTCCTTTCATCTTTGAAAGCCAAAAGTTGTAAGCCAAACCTAACATGCTTCTTGTTAAATGATCATACTCATGTTATTTACATATTATTCTTGCTATATTATATCTTGTATTAATGTCCATGGTGTATAAAAATGACTAAAACATGTTGTTGTAATTGATTGTTAAAATAAGTTACTAAAACAAGCAAACTAGTGACTTTCTTGGTAAGACCTGATCAAAATGGTAAAAATTTGATATTGGATTATTACATATTACAGTAGAGGACTTAACAAGGAAACCATAGCAACTTGAACCACCTAAAACGAGTATACGACTCAAAAGTTACGCCCATTTGAAGTTACCAAAGATTTCCGGCAAAACTGCCTAAAATGTTTCTGTGACAGAACCTAAAACACGCAAAAAGACGCCTTTCTGGTCCGTTTCATGAAAAAGTTAAAACACGAAAGTTGTCCGGAATCACGTTTTCGTTCAGGAACAAAGAAGCTCGAGCCTTGAAAACGCTTTTCCGAGTGAGATATTTCTCAGTTTCTTAACAGCTATTTACATATATATAAGTCACTATATTATAGTTATACTTTAAAAAGAACAAGAGGTCTTATGACCTATAATCAAGACCACCACCATGGCTAGAGCCAAGGTTGTGTCTCATGACCTTGGAACAAGGACCAAAGGTCATGGCTAGGCCATGACGAAATGACCATGTAAGCTTACTTAGGCGTAAACATGAAACAAGGAATTAGGCGATAACTTGAACAAGCAATTTGGATCTACTTCACTTAAAAAGGAACCATGAGATATTACAAAGAGAAAATGGTCATACAAGACTTATGAAACTACCCCTAATAACAATCTTCATGTACTAATAAACTTTCCTAAGTTTATTCAAATATCAGACATGTAACTTTTCGGATCAAAACTTATATCTATATATTTTATCAACTACTACAATAGTAGGGAGCCTCATGTGAGGAGTTCATTATGTAAGCCGTCGAGATGAGTTGTGGATTTACGAATTAAAGTGTCCTGGCTCCTCGAACGCTTACTAACATGACTTCTGAATTATGTCGGCCCGAACGGTAGTAAACGATATACAAAACATACATGTTCATGAATCTTTTCTTTCAAAGACTTACAATATACATCATACCACATCATGGACTATAATGCAATATATATATATAGTCACTACTTCATATTCTTTACACAAATCCTAAGTCGCAACATTCTATTATAGGTTGCTCGTAGAAACCTACACGATCCAACCATCACCTTCATTACTTGCTATCCTACTTAAAGTGAGTTCATAGCCCCACTTTACATTACTTCAATGTTTTACAAACCCTTGGGGGGAATACATGCTACTTTTAAACCGAACACAATGCTTTGAAACTGTATGCTGCCTGATTGTTTTATTATTACTAAGTACCTACCTTGCCAATCCTAGGCCCCTATCATGAACCATTTAATCACTAGAATTAGTGAGTGCGAGTATTGTGAATAGGCCTATTGGGATTGACGAATCCCATTTGTTTGAGCAGATTAGTTCAAACGAATGCACTATATTTGAACATTAAGTATGACGGCAAAGTACTTACCGGGGCAACAAAACCGCCGATTGATATTGGTACCCGTTAACGTATTGGTTGCATGAGCTTAGTATATAATAATAACTGTTTTGTTTTCTAACATAAGTATGAGTCTAATTAACTCATTACTACCAACATATTGTGTTCAACCGTTAAACAAACTCTATGAATTTCACTCAACCTTTGTGTTGACCTCTTAAGCATGTATTTCAGGTCCATGATAATCAAGAATGGAGCGGAAGGGCACGTACCGAAGGAAGAAGGCTATAAACTATTATGTCATTCGATAAAAACATCAAAGACTTTATATTGATGTATTTTGAAACATGGAACCTTTTTGGGACCTTACTATGTAAACTCTGATATATTTGAATAATATGAATGACAACTCTTTTTATTACGACTCGGTTAGAGATCATTTTCTATTATTATGACTGTTGTGCCATCGAGTAACACCCAAGTTGAATTCCGCTGCATCATGAATTGGGGGTGTTACAGATTGGTACCAGAGCCATGGTTATAGAGAAACGGGTCTAAGTGAGACCTAAACTATAACTACAATCACAAGCAAAAACATTTTTATAGCCTTCCGCTCTTCGTGCCTTCCATCCTCCAGAAGATTATGGACTTATTACACATGTTATGCTACATGAACATATTTGTATATTGTTATATGCACATTGCCATAGTTTGAGCATTTTCCATAAGTATTTGATTTATTTTGACATCGAAATACTAATTGTAGACATCATGTCCGCACCTCCATCTCCCGATCATCTTCCTGCTATGCCCGAGTATTTACCAATTCTTCTCGGACCCGATGATCCTTACTTTGAACCAATTGACTACGACGACGAGGAAGAACCTTACGAGGATCTAGATGTAGATTCGGACGAAGATCCTGAAATGGATATGGACATAAACATCGATGATTACGAAGAAGATCCTGAAATGGATATTGACATCGAAGGCATCGATGAGGAAGCAGAGGAACAAATAGTGGTGCCACATCTATCACCATTAACATCTCCACCTCCTGTTTCACCAATTTCATCCGAATCTAACCATACCACTCCAGCCCAAGTTCCGAAGTCTACTTATCAAGTCGGCGGAACATCTACATCTACACATATGTTCGTGAACTCTGCTCAATACGAAATCTACTCTTTGAAACAAGCCCTCATTTCAAAGTATGGCTAGACAAATGAACGACTATATATCCAGGGTAAATTCTGCCAAAATGGAGGCCATGAATGCTCGAGATGACCTATATTTGTTTAAGCTTGACATGAACTACATGAAAAGTGACTTGACTCATGTTGGAGAAACAGTCTAGAATCCTTTGACTGGCTTTGATGACGTAAAGGATAGACTTACATTGGTTGAGAGGGCCCAAGAACAGGATGCGGTACAAATTCACAAACTACTTAACCGCCTAAATACCGCAGAAATCCGGTTAGATGTTGCAAACTTTGGCAGGTACCAACTCAGAAATGAGATGTATGGAATGCAATCTCAAATGTATGCCATACAACAAAGACTATACCAAAAGGATGTCAAAGAATACCGTCCCAACGATAGTGTTGATGTGTTAGCAACATACGGAAATAATAATCCGTCCGGACTACAACAACCTCCCAACCAATATTAGACTAGTGTTATAGTACTAGTTATCTTGTGTACTAATCCATGTAATAGCGATAGTAGAAACGTTGTAATTACTAGCTGAAAGTATCAATTAGTAAGTTTTGAAGAAACTTGTAATAGGTTTCGATTTTGTAAATCAATCAACGTTATATGAATAAAACTCTTGTTTTATATACTATCATGTGTGATGCTTTTAAGTTTCAACATTATTATCCTATCATTCTTATCAAAAATTGTGCTCATCTCACAACTCTCTAATTACAACATATCTTTTGAACAATAGAATCATGGCGCCAAAGAAGAAGACACCACCAGCAATGACGCAAGCTGCCATTCGCAAACTGGTAAAGGACAGTGTCAACGCAACACTCATCACGGAGCGAGCAGCCGTAGCTGCAGCAGCTGCCGAAGCCGCCACAGCTGCTGGTGCTGCTGATGCTGCAGCAGCCGCTGATGCTGCAGCAGCTGCTGATGCTGCAGCAGCCGCTGATGCTGCAGCAGCCGTTGAAGCCGCCACTGTTGCGGAAGCTGCTATAGCTGCAGAAGCTGCCAGAATTGCCAGCCTTAACCTTGGAGGACCAAACTCAACTACCCCTCCGGTGACAAATGTTGCTACAGTACCAAAGGGTTGCTCATTCATTTCCTACTTGAAATGTGAACCCATCAAATTCAAGGGTACTGAAGGAACTGTAGGTTTGACCCGCTGGTTTGAAAAAGCGGAGTCGGTATTCTTGGTCAGTAAATGTACTGAGGGTGATAAAGTTCAGTATGCCACGAGTACTCTGTTGAATGAGGCATTGTCATGGTGGAACTCAATTGCTCAACCCATGGGCATTGAGAATGCCTATAAGATTTCGTGGGATAACCTGAAGAAGATGATGATCAAGGAGTACTGCCCTCGCAGTGAAATGCAGAAGTTGGAGGTTGAATTCTGGGATCATACGGTTAGGGGAAATGATATCATAACCTACAACCGTCGATTCCAAGAATTGAGGATACTTTGTCCAACAATGGTTTCCACAAAGGAAAAATTGTTGGAAAGGTATATCTGGGGACTTCCATCAAGCATACAAGGGAATGTGACTTCGGCAAATCCCAAGGAACTTGATGAAGCTATGCGGATGTCTCGCAGCCTCATGGACCAAGTGGTACGAATGACAGAAACCCGAAAGCAAAACAACCTCAACACCAACAACAACACCAACAACGCCAGCAATACCAATAACCCCAACAATTCCAACTACCGTAACAACAACAAGAACAACAACAAGCGACCATGGGATGGTAACCGTGGAAGTAACAACAACAACAACAACCAAACCCGAAACAACAACCATCACAATCAGCATAATAAGATACAAGAAGCCGCGACGGCTTATGTTGCTGCACCAGCCGGTGGTAAATATGTTGGTACTCTACCACAATGTACCAAGTGCAACTACCATCATGAAGGTCCCTGCCCGGCCAAATGCAACAAGTGCCAAAAGCCCGGACATCTTGCAAAAGATTGTAGAGGCAAGGGTGTAGCTACTGGGGCTAACACACAGCCCATAGTTACATGTTTTGGGTGCGGTGAAAAGGGACACTACAAGAACAACTGTCCTCAAAACCAAGGACCCCAAGGCGGAGGTGCTCGTGGTAGAGCCTATGTCATGGGAAATGGAGAACCACACCAAGACCCGAACGTGGTTACCGGTACGTTCTTACTCAATAACATTCCTGTTAAAGTCTTATTCGATTCTGGTGCTGATATGAGCTTTATATCTACTAGAATTGCGCCTTTACTTGATATCCCATCAATTACTTTAACCACTAGTTATAGTATTGAACTAGCTACCGGTGACTTAGTAAATACCAATACCGTAATTCCAAACTGTACCCTTAATCTCTTAGACCACCCCTTTAACATCAATCTTATGCCAATCGAACTCGGAAGTTTTGATGTTGTTATTGGCATGGATTGGTTGTCTAAACATCAAGCTAACATCATTTGTGGTGAAAGAGTTGTGCACATTCCATGTGACAATGAAACTTTGATCATTCGTGGTGATCAAAGTGGAACTCGAATAAACATCATCTCATGTATCAAAACCATGAAGTACATTGAGAAAGGATGTTATGCTTTCTTAGCCCACGTAACCGAAAAGAAATCCGATGAAAAACGTCTCGAAGATGTTCCTATTGCCCGTGAGTTTCCTGAAGTCTTTCCGGAAGATTTACCTGGACTACCACCAAATCGTCAAATAGAGTTCAGAATTGATTTAATACCAGGAGCGGCGCCAGTTGCCCGCGCACCATACCGGCTAGCACCTTCAGAGATGCAAGAGCTATCAAATCAATTACAAGAACTTTCGGACAAGGGATTTATTCGACCCAGTTCCTCACCTTGGGGAGCTCCAGTTTTGTTCGTGAAAAAGAAAGATGGGTCATTACGAATGTGTATTGACTATCGTGAGCTAAACAAATTAACCATAAAGAACCGATACCCACTACCAAGAATTGATGACTTATTCGATCAATTGCAAGGTTCAACTTATTACTCAAAAATTGACCTACGATCAGGTTACCATCAAGTTAGAGTTCGTGATGAAGACATTCCAAAAACAGCCTTTAGGACACGATATGGTCACCATGAATTCCAAGTGATGCCATTTGGGTTAACAAATGCACCGGCAGTATTCATGGATCTCATGAATCGAGTGTGTAAACCATATTTGGACAAATTCGTGATCGTATTCATAGACGACATTCTCATATATTCTAAAAACGAAGAAGAACACAAAGAACACCTGAGAACAATTTTAGGACTACTCAAGGAAGAGAAATTGTATGCAAAGTTTTCCAAATGTGAATTTTGGATTCAATCAGTACAATTCCTTGGGCATGTGATTGACAAGACCGGTTTACATATCGATCCCGCTAAAATTGAAGCTATCAAAAATTGGCCAACACCTACCACACCTACAGAAATTCGTTAATTTCTGGGTCTAGCCGGGTATTACCGAAGGTTTATTGAAGGATTTTCCTCAATAGCAAAGTCTTTGACTAAGCTAACTCAGAAAAACAAGAAATACGTGTGGAATGAAGACGAAGAAAAAGCTTTCCAAACCCTCAAACAGAAACTTTGTAGTGCTCCTATCCTAGCATTGCCAGATGGGATCGAAGATTTTGTAGTCTATTGTGATGCATCGCACCAAGGGTTAGGTGCCGTGTTGATGCAACGCGATAAGGTCATGGCTTATGCATCAAGACAACTCAAGGTTCATGAGGAAAATTACACCACTCATGACTTAGAGTTAGGAGCTGTGGTTTTTGCACTAAAAATCTGGAGACACTATCTATACGGTACTAGATGTACTGTGTACACCGATCATAAAAGCCTACAACACATTTTGAACCAAAAAGAACTAAACATGAGACAACGTCGTTGGTTGGAATTACAAAGTGATTATGACTGCGACATTCGTTACCACCCAGGAAAGGCAAACGTAGTAGCCGACGCCCTGAGCCGAAAGGAACGGGTTAAACCACTACGAGTCCAAGCCTTAGTTTTAACCATAAATTCAAACTTTCCTGCTCAAATCCTTCACGCTCAAGCTGAGGCGGTGAAACAAGAAGACATCCAAAAGGAAAAGTTGGATGGCATGATACAAAAGAAATTCGAAACCCGTTCAGATGGAACTCTATGCTTCCAAGGTCGAAGTTGGTTACCACTTTATGGTGGCTTACGAGACTTGATCATGCATGAATCACACAAGTCTAAATACTCCATACATCCAGGATCTGATAAGATGTATCATGATCTTAAGTTACTCTATTGGTGGCCGAACATGAAAGCCGACATTGCAACATACGTTAGCAAATGTCTTACCTGCTCCAAAGTAAAAGCCGAACATCAAAAACCATCCGGTCCATTGCAACAACCAGAGATTCCTATGTGGAAATGGGAAAGAATTACTATGGACTTCATTACCAAGCTCCCAAAGACATCAAGCGGTTATGACTCCATCTGGGTCATAGTTGATAGCCTCACAAAATCCGCACACTTTATACCAATCAAAGAGACTTACAAAATGAAACAACTAACCCGACTGTATCTCAAAGAAATAGTCTCAAGACATGGTGCACCAATATCCATCATATCCGACAGAGATGGTAGATTTACTTCCAATTTCTGGCAGTCACTCCAAGACGCCTTTGGAACAAATCTAGACATGAGTACAGCGTATCATCCTCAGACCGATGGTCAGAGTGAACGAACCATCCAAGCACTTGAAGACATGCTTCGAGCTTGTATAATAGATTTTGGAAAAGGATGGGATACTCATCTACCATTAGTCGAATTTTCCTACAGCAACAGCTATCATACAAGTATTAAAGC
This sequence comes from Artemisia argyi, assembly GCA_030686995.1. NCBI lineage: Eukaryota > Viridiplantae > Streptophyta > Magnoliopsida > Asterales > Asteraceae > Artemisia > Artemisia argyi. The sequence continues at coordinate 19,563 of JARVZY010006453.1, forward strand.
AGCTCCATTCGAAGCACTTTACGGTCGAAAGTGTCGTTCACCTGCTTGTTGGGCTGAAGTGGGAGAAGTTCAACTCACTGGACCAGAACTCATACGAGAAACAACGGATAAGATTGTACAAATCAAAAATCGACTACAAGCCGCAAGAGATCGACAGAAAAGTTATGCCGACACACGACGCAGACCCCTAGAATTCCAAGTCGGAGATAGGGTTATGCTAAAGGTATCGCCTTGGAAAGGCTTGATACGATTCGGTAAACGAGGAAAACTAAACCCAAGATACATCGGACCATTCAAAATCCTAGCCAGGGTTGGCCCTGTGGCGTACAGACTTGAGCTTCTATCAGAACTCAGTAGTGTACACCCCACTTTCCATGTATCTAACCTAAAGAAATGCTTGTCGGATGAATCACTCGTGATTCCACTCGATGAAATTCAACTCAATGACGATCTTCAATTTATTGAGGAACCCGTAGAAATCATGGACCGAGAGGTCAAACAACTCAAGCAAAGCCGTATTCCAATTGTCAAAGTTCGTTGGAACTCACGACGTGGTCCTGAATACACATGGGAACGAGAGGACCAGATACGTAAGAAATACCCACATCTTTTTACCAACGAAGCTTCTACTCCTAACGCAAATTGATCTCCGGGACGGAGCTCTCATATGGGGTGGAGACTGTAACAATTTGCAATTTCAGGTTAATAACTATTCCCAGAAAAATTACTATTCACTTTTACTATTCATTTTTACCGAAATTCTCCCGAAAGTTGATTTTTATTTCATATTCTCAAGTGATAAATCATTTCCATGGCAAATTAGATGTTTGATATTCGTCAGATCATTTTCGTGAAAGTTATTAAGGAATTACACGTTTTAGGGTAAAACGTCATTCAGAAATTCTACGCACAACGAAATTCGACCCCGTCAGGTGACCCCACATCAGAAAAATGTTTGACACACTCATGATTTATTTGAGAATAAATCATGACTGAGAAAAATATGACCAGAATAAACCTCGGCCGTGAAAAACTGGAATTTTCAGTTTTAAGTGTTTTTACTCAGCCGTAACCCTAGCCTATACCTGCACCGCGTTTCTAAGATGATTTGAGTTTTCAACTTATTAGAATAAGTCAACATATTTTTCCCTCCTCCATTGACCAAAAATCATCCCTTGATGTTATAAGTCATTCCTTGATTTTTAGGCTTACGGTTTGATGTCTAAAAGACATTTAATACCAATCGACACTAGACTGAGCCCAGTATAGACATTATAAGTCATTTTAAATCATTTATAACATATTAGAAAAGTAACAATTTACTTTTCTCAATTTTACGCAATATTCGTACATTTTACGTATTACGCGTTTTAGACCCGTGTTTCCAGTTTTAGCAGGGTTTTACCACCCAAATGGAACCTACCACTCATTTTATATTTTATTATGGAACATATGGACATGTCTAACAATACTTTAAAGTTCCATAATTTTACGACACCCGGTTTTACGTTTTGAGGCCTAATCATTTACGGTTGGCATTTCCCGGAGTCAAAACTAACCAAATATCTTAGATATTATCATCCAATGCACACCTCACCTCCCCTAGCTCTTGAAAACCACCATTAGGGGGGGGGGGGAGTCACACCCTCATGTGGCTTGATCTTGTGCTAAGTACCTTGGATGAGTTCCATGTGTTGAAGCTTGTTAGGAAAGCTTTGACTAGTCCTAAATTGTAACCTCCTCAAGACACTATAAAAGCCCCCCTCCCCCCTTCCTTGTGCCGTCCATCACCAACACCAAAACCACTCACACTTAGATTTATTTCCTTCAAAGTTCTAGCAAGGATCAAGTGCTTCTTCAAGGTAGAAACTCTAGTTAGGTTATCATTCATCAAACACTTCCAAACCCTAATATACTTGGTGATTTCTCTTGAGTTTGAATCCACTCAAGTCACCTCAACCTTCATCATCCATCTTTCAAGATTACAAGAATAGAAAGATTGCATGAAGTGAAGTGGGTTGAAGCAAGTCTATCAAAGTCCTTTTCCTTACTTGCTACTTTCCTTTCATCTTTGAAAGCCAAAAGTTGTAAGCCAAACCTAACATGCTTCTTGTTAAATGATCATACTCATGTTATTTACATATTATTCTTGCTATATTATGTCTTGTATTAATGTCCATGGTGTATAAAAATGACTAAAACATGTTGTTGTAATTGATTGTTAAGATAAGTTACTAAAACAAGCAAACTAGTGACTTTCTTGGTAAGACCTGATCAAAATGGTAAAAATTTGATATTGGATTATTACATATTACAGTAGAGGACTTAACAAGGAAACCATAGCAACTTGAACCACCTAAAACGAGTATACGACTCAAAAGTTACGCCCATTTGAAGTTACCAAAGATTTCCGGCAAAACTGCCTAAAATGTTTCTGTGACAGAACCTAAAACACGCAAAAAGACGCCTTTCTGGTCCGTTTCATGAAAAAGTTAAAACACGAAAGTTGTCCGGAATCACGTTTTCGTTCAGGAATAAAGAAGCTCGAGCCTTGAAAACGCTTTCCGAGTGAGATATTTCTCAGTTTCTTAACAGCTATTTACATATATATAAGTCACTATATTATGGTTATACTTTAAAAAGAACAAGAGGTCTTATGACCTATAATCAAGACCACCACCATGGCTAGAGCCAAGGTTGTGTCTCATGACCTTGGAACAAGGACCAAAGGTCATGGCTAGGCCATGACGAAATGACCATGTAAGCTTACTTAGGCGTAAACATGAAACAAGGAATTAGGCGATAACTTGAACAAGCAATTTGGATCTACTTCACTTAAAAATGAACCATGAGATATTACAAAGAGAAAATGGTCATACAAGACTTATGAAACTACCCCTAATAACAATCTTCATGTACTAATAAACTTTCCTAAGTTTATTCAAATATCGGACATATAACTTTTCGGATCAAAACTTATATCTATATATTTTATCAACTACTACAATAGTAGGGAGCCTCATGTGAGGAGTTCATTATGTAAGCCGTCGAGATGAGTTGTGGATTTACGAATTAAAGTGTCCTGGCTCCTCGAACGCTTACTAACATGACTTCTGAATTATGTCGGCCCGAACGGTAGTAAACGATATACAAAACATACATGTTCATGAATCTTTTCTTTCAAAGACTTACAATATACATCATACCACATCATGGACTATAATGCAAGATATATATATAGTCACTACTTCATATTCTTTACACAAATCCTAAGTCGCAACATTCTATTATAGGTTGCTCGTACAAACCTACACGATCCAACCATCACCTTCATTACTTGCTATCCTACTTAAGGTGAGTTCATAGCCCCACTTTACATTACTTCAATGTTTTACAAACCCTTGGGGGGAATATATGCTACTTTTAAACCGAACACAATGCTTTGAAATTGTATGCTGTCTGATTGTTTTATTATTACTAAGTACCTACCTTGCCAATCCTAGGCCCCTATCATGAACCATTTAATCACTAGAATTAGTGAGCGCGAGTATTGTGAATAGGCCTATTGGGATTGACGAATCCCATTTGTTTGAGCAGATTAGTTCAAACGAATGCACTATATTTGAACATTAAGTATGACGGCAAAGTACTTACCGGGGCAACAAAACCGCCGATTGATATTGGTACCCGTTAACGTATTGGTTGCATGAGCTTAGTATATAATAATAACTGTTTTGTTTTCTAACATAAGTATGAGTCTAATTAACTCATTACTACCAACATATTGTGTTCAACCGTTAAACAAACTCTATGAATTTCACTCAACCTTTGTGTTGACCTCTTAAGCATGTATTTCAGGTCCATGATAATCAAGAATGGAGCGGAAGGGCACGTACCGAAGGAAGAAGGCTATAAACTATTATGTCATTCGATAAAAACATCAAAGACTTTATATTGATGTATTTTGAAACATGGAACCTTTTTGGGACCTTACTATGTAAACTCTGATATATTTGAATAATATGAATGACAATTCTTTTTATTACGACTCGGTTAGAGATCGTTTTCTATTATTATGACTGTTGTGCCATTGAGTAACACCCAAGTTGAATTCCGCTGCATCATGAATTGGGGGTGTTACAAAAATTTTCAAAACTCAAATTTTTCTGGTAACCTTAGAATTGTATTTCGTAGTGATTTCCATATTATGGGCGAAAAAATTTTCCAATTTTATTTTTGGAGGGAAAATACGAAATCACTACGAATCACCCGAAATAGAATTTCAAGCTTCACCAAAACACACCATGTTTTGCTTAAACGATCCTGATCAAGAATCACAATCAAATGACAACGGCTAGTATCAGATTTTTGTGACTACGGAGTTTTTGTACGATATTGCTTATTTGGGTTTAAAGTTCATTTCACGGGCATGTGTACTTATTTATCTCAAAGTCTAGGGGTGGATGGATGCATGACTTTCGGAGATACTTGTTTGGGCAAACACTGGTAGAGATAGTGATTAAGACTTGGATTATCTAGTTATACCCGATGTAAGGAGTTACATTGTAGTACTCACGGGTTATAGCTATCACTTTAAGGAGTTACGTTGTAGTACTCAGTGTCACATGAAGTTGTGGAGATTCCAAGAGGTAGATATTTCATATACTGTTTGTTGGTTTGGGTATATGGCACTACCTATGCTTAAAGGAGTTACATTGTAGTGCTCAGTATAGGTTCTTAGTCACACCTTCGTACAAGATTAAGTCACATATCTATGAGATGTTTACTTCATTCTCAAATTGGTTATATTGGGTTCTCTCCATACAGTGGTCATTTACTAGCTGATTGGAATTTGAAGAGGTCGCTTATAGGTTGAAGAGAAGAGATGAGATTGTAGAAAAAGAGAGTCATATCCTATCAGCATATTCTCACAAATTATGCTTTCATGGTCTATCTATATTGCATCAGAAGTGTAAAGTACGGGTAATTTTGGCATGAACACACAATAATATGATGATTTCGATACATCGCAACCATCAGGAGGGAGAAGAACATGCCAAAAGAAGTAGTGTTTCATCTCTAGTACGTTGGTTGATCGAGGGAATTGTGCTTACACTAGAACCGAAGAAGTACTAATGTTGTGTACATCGAAGCGTATTACCAACCTTCTGTGCAATACTATGTGAGTTATGCTATGATGCTCCAAGAATGACAACCATGGTGCAAACTCATTAGTATCTACCTTATCCGCTGCGAGATGAGAAGAGAGTTGTCAGTTCAGGAGGGAGCAGAAGAAAAAGAATAAAGGCTCACTAGTTAGGAGGGAGTAATAACCTAACTAGACGATTACAGTTGAAGTTCAGAGCTACAAAGACCTTTGCCGTCAGTGTCAAAGATCATACGCCGAGATCGTCGGAAGAGATAACTTCAAGTCTGCCTCAGTATCTAGACTACAGAGACTCTGCGCTTCAACAACGTCAACATAGTTTACTATTGTTGTAATCTACATGTTTATGTGTTTATAGGTCTCATTGTATCCATTCATGTGTGACGATATCTTGGAGGGAGATTGTTAGCCTTGCTATTTTATAAAAGATAACGTCACACATAAAGAAATGGACTAGATATCATACAAATAGTACTTTAGGGACTATTATTGTAATATAGACAAACATGTGATGTAATGAGCCTATAAATACCCCTCATGACTCTCCATGAGGGGTGTGGGAAAATAGTGTGTGTAACCAAACCTTTGTCATTTTAATAAACCACCTTTTCTTCACCTTTCTCTCTCTACTTTCTCTCTCTAGAATAATCATGTATTTTGATCAACCGCGACCTCCGGAACGTGTTTCTTGCTCTTAACACCATGTAAATTGAAACGTTATAATCTGATTCAAGATGCAAGAGAAAAAAGTTTGATTGTTCAATATAGAGGTAAAATGTAAGAACATCAAATAAGTTCTAGCAGATGGTGACAATGAAAGTTTGGATGTCGATAACACGTCTAATACACAAAATACGGCATGCAAGGCATTCCAAAATCTTAGGAACCTAAACTAGTTTTCGGGTGTTTTTATGGATGAAAGATGTAGTCCATCTTTTTGGAGCATTTAGGACGACTTGCTCACTTGCACCATCTAATATTGCAGTCCCGTTCAGTATGACAAGTTCAAACTTGTAAGGTCACGGTGATTACATCGTTTACATCTTACTGAATATAGGTATTGATCTATTTAACATTTCGTTCACTAGGCGTTTTAAATGATCAAGGTTCCAATTATGCTACTCCATATCGCTATGAAGCATTCAAGCCGATTTTGTTTCAAATTATCAAGGTTTCATTTCGTATGCTTCATGCCGAAAGAGGGGAAACTCATGTCCTCGTGGTAGACACCAAGTTAACAATGAAATCGATTTCATTACGAATCATTAACAATTTTTGTAAAACTCTAACACTTGAAATTAACAAATATCCAAACCGGTGAACCACATATGGTAACTAAATGAAAATGTGAACCACAATCCACAAAGTTAGCTTAAAAGCCTTAAAGTACATACTTTTGTAAAACAAATTTCCTACATAACCATCTGACATGAATTATATCATGTGAAAACAGAAAAACAAAATAATGTCATGGTCGAAAAAGGGTAATAATGGAGGCATGAGTTAACCGGACCCTCCTTATAGGGAGGGTTTGTGGAAGATGAAGCTGCCGCCGCTTGTACTGTCTGCTTTAATACTTGTATATTAGGAGACAAAAAGTACAACCTAGCCCCATAGAGG
>JARVZY010006454.1:0-26346 GCA_030686995.1 Artemisia argyi
TAAGGTGCCCTAATCAACTCCTTATATTATAATACAGACTTGGTCAATGGTGGTGAAGGATGGTCTGCTGATCACTGTCACTGTCCCTGGAATTTAAGATTATTACTAGTATGTTGTTTATGCTATTCAGTTATGTCATCTAAATGATGTGATTATATATCACTATTCCTATAGTTAAGTTTTAAGATGGGTATTAATAGCTTAGGGTGTTTAAGCTTATCTGGTCTTTACGTATGTTGTTTTTAATTTGGTAAAAGGTTTCGTAACTTTATGGTTTATTGAAATTGGGTCATCTAATCGTAGGTACTATTCTTAATTTGTGATTGTGTTCGTGTTTAAAGAGTGTTATGTTGTTCTTTAAATCGGAATTAGAGTCTTTTTTTTTTTGGATGGGGAAAATGTTTATATTTAAAACTGAAGCAAGGTATCGTTACAAGCTGAGATGAGATGAGAGATTCATACGCCCCAATTTCGTCGTTATTGATTGTCATTTGAATTCTGATATGTACAATTGTCATTGCTATATATAGTCTATGACAAATTTCAAGCTTCACCAAATTGTTTAATTTAAACAAAAATGACTTTGATTGGTAGTTCTAAATATCAAGTTCTTGTAACCAGTTTGATCATGAGAATTAGTTTAGGTCATTAGTGTGAATCTCTTGTGATGTGTTCTTTAACCATTGTGACCATGTAGCTAGAAAACAAAGTGTAAACATAAACCGATACCCCATTTGAAGCTTTCATAATAGCTTTCAAAGTAGAAATCAAATTTCTTAGAAATTAAAACCATACATGTTGATTGAATTGATCGATTATCTTTTAGTTAACTTGATAAAAACTATATTGATCTTTCAATTTCTAATAATAGCTACCAAAACAAGACTACTTACTCCACTTCCAATCTTTGTTAAAGAAACGTACGGAATCGTTGTTCAAAAAAATTATATATATAGTTGAAATAGCATATAAAAATTTTCGGATTTTATATAAAGTTTTGGTTGGAGAAGACTTTACATATTTCTATTTTAGAACATATATAAAGACTTGCAAACCCAAAGCCCATTACTCACCCTAAGATGAACATCTGGTAATAGCTTTTAGTAGGGGTGTTGATCGGTTCGGTTTTCGGTTATTCGGTTAATTCGGTTAAAAGTATTTTTAGGGTCAAATCGTGAACCAAACCAAACCGAATTCAAATTCAATTTTTGGTTCGGTTTGGTTGAATTCTAGTACGGTTTGGTTCGGTTCGGTTTTCAGTTTAACCGAATTACACACTTTATTTAAAAAAAAGAAAAATATACAAATATATTTAGCCAAAAAAGTTATTTCAAACATAAAAATATTTTTTAATATTAGGATAAAATTGTATTGTTATTCATATATATATAAATATAAATATAAATATAAATATAATATATATATATATATATATATATATATATATATATATATATATATATATATATATATATATATATATATATATATATATATATATATATATAATGTTTTATTGATCTTTTATATATATAAATATATAAAAAATATATAAATTTATATGAATTCGGTTTTCGGTTTGGTTTTTCGGTTTTGATTACCAAAACCATATCCAAACCGAGAACCGAATTAAAAGTTCGGTTTGGTTCGGTTTTGGCAAATTCGGTTCGGTTATTAATTCGGTTTGGTTATTTTCGGTTCGGTTCAGTTTTGGTTTTCGGTTTATTCGGATATTTCGGTTTTTCTGCTCACCCCTAGCTTTTAGGTATATTAGGCGATAACATTTATTCTCCTTTACCGATGTGGGATTGTAGACACGCTTAACTTTTTCTAATAATATTTCTTAGTTGTTTGTTATGAATGTATACATGCTCTTATGAATATTGGAAAAGCTTTGTAATGAGTACAATTTGTGGGCACAACCGCACAAGTCTAGCATTTATAGACAACTAATTTTTTAATAAATGCTTAAAAAAACACCTAAAGTTTAGATATAAAATTGAAAATGGATAGCTTAAGACCTAGCATAAATAACAACATAGGATTAATACGTATTAGATAGCTTAACCCTTTATACTATGGTCGTGGTTGTCTATCTTAATCGTTACATTAATAAGGGTTTATAATCACCGCAAACTAATGAATGTTATATTGGTTTGGCAGAAAGTTATTCCATTTTGAAAACATCATGTGCAATATTTTCTACGCTACATATATACATTTGTAGTGTATTGGTCTGGCTTCGCTCAAATCCCACTTCTAACATTTTATAGCGTACAGAATAAAAAAAGTCACCGACATGACTTGATTCAAGTATAAAATGATATGCATAGACTAACGTGTTAAAATCATAACTCATAACTGATAACCAACTCGAGATAAACATAATTACAGGCTAAGAATCATTCAACAACAAACTATTGTTCATTTCTACAGGCTAGACACAACTGAATGTCCAAAGCTAAACAAAAAGGCACTTGATCTGCATATGAATTGTATGCATTAATGAGTTCTTCAATAGACTTAAGAATGTAGGAGTAGGATGGTGTAGTTGACCAAATCTGTCAAACAATCAAAAAATTGTGATAAGAACTTTTTAAAAAAAAAATGAATTTGACCCAAACGACAAGAAAACCAGCGACTGTAATTAACTAAACAATGACTGTAATCTCTCACCAATACTAATTAAGGATAAGGTTCCTATTAAGTATATACACTATTTTTTAAACATTTGGTTCCTCAAGTATGTAATAAAGATAGCTTTTGGTCCCTCAAGTATGCAAAAGGCCGGAAGAACCAAATATGAAAACAAAAAAAGTGCTTCTATGAATCATATTCATAGCTAATATCGCCAAATAACATGACATTTAGTAGTAAAAAAAATAGTACTAGACTACAATATGATAAAGAAAAGCCCATACCTTTGATTTGCAACCGAGTACACAATTAGAATAGACAAACTACTGTGCCATTAGCCTTTTAGGCAGCAGAACTGCAAACACAATATTAAAAATCAATGGCTTTAACAGAACATCAATCAATACTCGATACGTATAAAATTGATCCCTAGATAAAAAAAGATATCTAATTATTGGTAATTACCTTCATCCATATTGCAAAAGCTTTCTAAAGGGAAGAGTTCCTCAGGGTTGATTTGCTGTTGCAAAGGTAGAACCATCGCTACACGACTTTTACTGCAAAAGGCAAGCCAATTTGATATGATTTACTTATAAACGATTACCCCAAAATCCAAAATGACGTTTTTACATCTTATTATAAGAAACAAGGAGATTAATAATTAGATGACCAAGTTATTCACCTGCACCATGAAGGGATAAACTTCTTTGTGGGTTGGACATCCTCTTCATCATCGTCATCCTCAGATTGGTATGGAGAGATATCGTATGAAAGTTCTTGAGTCGTTGAATTTACAGGCCCGACTTTTCCGGGTGTATTTTTAAGTATGCTTGTAACCTATGTAAAGAAAAAAAAAAAAAAAATTTGATCAGACAAGAACAGTATTAGTTGTATAAAAAAAATGTGTGGAAAAGATGTTAAAAAAAAATAGGTATATTTGGAATATACTTGCTAGCACTTTACTTAAAGTTAGGTTTTTTTTAAAAGAAATATACGACCAAAAAAACCATGCAAGTAATAAAGATATACCGTTTCTTTCAAACCAAAATCACTGGAAGCATCCCGGTTTTCAGAAACAGAGGCAACCTGTTGAACGACACTTGCTAAGGAATTATCTGGCCTCAATTCAGTGTCTTGCGTCTGCAAACTATTTTTAACTGTATTTTTATTTTGTCTCTTATTTTCAGCTCCCTTTTTGTTGCCAGCAATTGCAACCTGTATCAGATATCAATATTTTAAATCTTGACACACACACAGAGTTTTTTTATTTAAATTACGAAGAGTAAAAGAAAGCTGACATTTTTGCCCTGCTGTTTTTCCAACTCCGTTTTTCCAACACGTGATTTTTCGTATTGTAGTTTCTGATTCCTTTGTGCTTCAGCAACAAGCTTTCTTTTTTTAGCCACTTGCTTCTTCTCTTCTTCCTCCCGTTGTCTTTTTCTTGCTGCTATATCGGCTTCCTTTTTCTTTTGTTCTTGAAGTTTCTTTTTCTTGTTTAACTCCAATTCTATTGCATTTTCTTTCCCTATTCTTGCTCGCTCGAGCTTCAATGCTTCTTTCTTCATTTTTCTTTCATTCTCCTTTTCTTGTTCACGGCGTTTTGCAGCCTCCGCAGCCTCTAAAGCCTTCACTTTGATATCTCTTTTCCCTTCAAGAAGTTAAAGAGTATCAAACATGTTATTTTGTCAAATAAATAATCAAGTCTTGCACTTTTTAAAATCCTGCGTTTGAAGTAGAGGTGGCAAGATCGGTGGATTGGGTATCAGAAACAACAGGCTCTAGGTGATGAGGGTCAATTTAGTCAAGGCCAAAATGGGTTAGACCAGGTTGACCTGCCAACATCTTTTTGTCCATTTCTTAGATAATTCTATATATAACTAATGTTTTTTATTACAAGCACTAAACCAATGTTAGATTAAACAAACTTTTGGCAGCTTTCAACCCATTGACTCTTTTGGTTTGAGCCGTTTGAGATAATCCACAACCCAACTACTCAAAACTAACCCATTCGTAAGTAAATAAATATGTGGAATAGTGCCACCTCTAGTTTAAGTCATTTTTACAAATTTGCAATTAGATTCTTTGGAATACAAATGTTGTAATACGGAAAAGAGGAGATAAATAAAGAAATAAATATACCTGTACACACAGCGGCTGCTTGTTTCTGTTGAACCATAGGAATAAACGATGAGATATTTGATACGATATTGTTACCTTTGACTTCCTTCTTTGATGACCTGGGTATCCCACTTCTCATGATACTCTTGTTTTTATATTCTGATAAATTTCCTCTACTACTAGCACGTGTAGCAATAGATGATTGCCGATTATCCTCCTCAAACCTACTTATCTTTACCCCAGAATGAAATTTAGACTTAAATTTAACAGTATCACGAGTTTTAGGGACACTAGCCTCAATATCCACAGAATTAGAACTGTATCTATCAGGATATTTCATCGATGTAGATTTAACAGGCGGCTCTTGACTTTCATTAGCCACTTTATCATCATTCTCTGTTAGAATATTCATTTCGGAAGAAATTATAATCGGATTTTGAATGAGTGATTCAGAGGGTGGTTCTTGAATTTCAACAACTTTATCATCCTTCTCACTTTCTTCATCGCTGTTTGGATCTTCTTCAATTGGGAAACAAGTGAGTTCAGGATTTGAACTTAAATTCTTCTCTGAACTGCCTGAACTTGATGCCGATCTTTCCCAAAGTTTTCCAATTGGAGAAGAATAATGATTTTTTGATTCCCAACAAGAGGGGGTAGTAGCAAAAGGAAGCGAATCAAAATTATGTTGTTTTTGAAAATCATATTCAGCTTCAGATTCTTCATCGACAGATAAGGTAGTTCCGAGGTCCATGTTTTCAAGCATTTCATCTGTCATGTATTCATATAACTTGTCAGTTGAATGTTGATTAAATGAAGATGAAAACTGTGATAACGGTGTCTGCATGCTTGCAGATTTGCATATTTGTTCGAGAATGCTAGCTCTTGCTATTGTTGTACTCGGTAGTTCCAGTGAGTCAAAATCAGCATGCTCCAAATTTGCATTTCCCACTTCCTCGTTTATAGTGAAACTCTCATAAACAGGTAAAATTTCATCAGAATCTACCACAGTTTTGTCATCATTTGAAGACTGAACTGAATTATATGAAGATAACCATTTAGGAAGGGTTGTCTCGAAATTCATATTGTCAGTAACAACAACATCACTCATACTTGGATTTGTGACTCCCATCTCTGCTGCTAAGCTACAAGTAGTTGCTGTATTTTCATTATCCACTTCAGTAACAGTTCCCTGTCAAATTATAAGAGAAATTTTTTGTTCAGTGTCTGACTGCAAGAATAACATATCGACATGTATTTGATTAGAAAAACAAGGATAAGTTACTATAACAATAATACCTCCGCGGCATGAAGCTCGTGTACTGACTCTGTTTCTTCTGGCAACTTACACGTCATCTCATCTTCAATGTCATCTGATTGGAAGGCATGTATCTCTTCAGAAGAAAGAATTGATGCAGATTTCCTTGAGGAATGTACATCATTTTCAGGTGCCTCCAGATCACACAGAATGGCATCTCTCTGAATATGAACCCTAAAGTCTCGAGAATTGGATAAGCAAGTGTGTTGGTCCTCATTATTCCTCTGCTGGTTCATAGGCCATGTATTAGCATTTGCAGAGTTCAATTTCGCATTAGATAACTTCAGATTCGTCCCAGCTTCGGATTGCTTTGATTTTGAAGAACCAGGATCCGTGCGATCTTCAGAATCTTTGTTTCCTTCTTTGATTGCACTTAAAATAAAAGGAGAGCTGGTACTTTTGGGAAATACACCACCAGCACTTTCCTCACCTTCATGGCAAAGATCATCCTATCATCAAAGAAAATAAATTACTTGTGACAATGCTGATATTACAAAATAGTTTATTACAATCATTGAGTGTCGATTTTTATTTATGTAACCCAAGTTTACCACTAGCCTGCTAAACAAGTTTACCATGTTTTAACCACTATCCCAAGTGGATTGTACTTATCTAAGTCTAAATAATCACAAATCTGTGATCAGTCAGCTTGGAGGGTTCTTATAAACAATACCTCTGCAGCTTGAAGTTCATGTAATGACTCTGTTTCTTCTGGCAAATTACACATCATTTCATCTTCAATGCCCTCAGGTTGGGAGACATGTATCTCTTCAGAAGAAAGAATTAATGCAGATTCCCTTTCGGTATGTACATCATTTACAGTTGCCTCCAGATCACAATGAACAACATCTCTCTGAAAACGAACACTGAAGTCTCGAGAATCGGATAAGCAGGTTGGCTGGTCCTCGTTATTCCTCTGCTGGTTCATAGGCCATGTATTTACGTTTGCAGAGTTCAGTTTCAAATCAGACAACTTCAGATTCGTCCCAACTTCAGATTGCTTTAATTTTGACGAACCAAGATCCATGTGATCTTCTGAATCCTTGTTTCCTTGCTTGCTTGAACTTAAGATAAAGGGAGACTTGGTACTTTGGGAAAATACACCAGCAACACTTTCCTCACACTCATGGTTAAGATCATCCTATCATAAAAAATGCATCACATGTGACATTGCTGATAGTACAAAATTATAAGCATTAAGGTTTGTTACAGGCATTGACCATCACTTTCATTTATGCATCCCAAGTTAACCACTAGACCACTAACCAAGTTACCAACAAGCATCTAATCAATTCCCTAGAAATGCTACCAGATATTAAGTACTAGGCTACTAGCCCAAGCCGATTTGTACTTATCTACATCTAAACATTTTCACATCAGTTAGCTTAGAGGGTTCTTCATTTACCGTTCTTCCTGGAGTGCTAATCACTACACTGAATATTAGTATGCATTTTAGATATTTAGTATAGATCAAAAGAAACAGAAATTAACAAAGCTGTAGAGAGTATCATAAGGGTAGAAAATCCTATTTGTGGTCTTCAACCGAAAATATTTATACATTTAGTTATGATCATTCTACTTTTCATAATACGACATTTACTGAGAAGCAGTAGTGACCTTTGCTGCATTGAACTTATTTGATTTAAAAAAAAACGATAACTGCCACATTAAAGTATGATGATACCTCCTCCACTTGCATCTCTAATGAGGATGCATGATCTTCGTTCGAGTGAGATGTTGCTGAACCATGTTCTTCATCAACAATATTATTGACTTCTTTGCGAGATGTACTAACCTCACCTGTTGCATCAATAATATTATGTAGGGAAATCTTAGAGTTATGTTCCACATCCCCATACCCCACCCCGGCGGGATTGGGTATGTTGTTGTGTGTATCTGCAGCTTTCGAACTGCTTGACAAAGCATTTGCATCTGATAATGGCTGCTCAAATAAAGGGCTAATGGATTTATGATCTACTGATGAAACCGACGCGTTTGAAGGAACACATTCCTGTCCTGGCAATCCATCCAGTTTTCTCTTCTTGGAAAGAGGACTGCAGGTTTCATCGAAATCACATTCTTCAATTTCATCAAAGTTCAGTTGCTTAGGTTTAACAATCATACAGCACTCAGAAGATTGCTTTGAGGCTAAACCTTCTGATGCCGTGCATAAGGTGACAGGAACCAACTTAATACCAGAATTTACAGGCTGCACTACAGCTGGTGCATCTGTGGGCCCATTTTCCACAACAGGCTCAGCATTTTCTAAGTTGACAACACCAAATGCAGATTCTTTTATAGAACCAGACCTGGACTGTGTAACTAGAGGAGCAGCAATATTGGATGAAATGACTGGCTTCAATACACCTTCATTGCTACTAATAGCTTGCGTCTCTCCAATTTTATCACTAAGCCTCTGAGAAGTTTCAACTGCATCCACTAACTTATTGGAGGCATCAACAAAACGAGGAACTGCATCCTCACCTTTTTGTAGCTTGTAAGAAGCCGATGTGCCTTGTTTTGAAGAGTTATTTATCCCACTAATTTGTTGACTTGAACTTCTTGACCTCGGTATTCTACCTGAAATTGGTTGTTTTTGCCTTTGTGTATCATGTGTCTTCTCCGCAACTGATGTTTTGCTTGCATGACTACCCAAAGAGAAATCAACAATATTGACCTCATCCGTAACACCAATACCATGACCAGATTGCTGTGCTGAACTACCTGTTAGATTGTCAGAAGCGGATTTA
The DNA here is from genome assembly GCA_030686995.1 of Artemisia argyi. NCBI lineage: Eukaryota > Viridiplantae > Streptophyta > Magnoliopsida > Asterales > Asteraceae > Artemisia > Artemisia argyi. The sequence goes on from JARVZY010006454.1 coordinate 8,821, forward strand.
GGTGGTCTTAAAGACTTGCTCATCGCACTAGTTTGTTGCCTTGAACTTCTAGACCTCGTAATTCTACCAGAAATGGGATTGTTTTGCCCTTCTGAATCATGTGTCTTCCTGGTTAATGATGCTTTTTTGGTATCACTACCCAAAGATACATCAGGAACATTGACCTCTTCCATAACATTAAAATGACCAGCCTGTAGCACCGAATCACCCGTTGGCTGCACCAGGATACTACCATCTAATTCTTCTTTCTCCAAAGACGAGTCGCGTATAGCATAGTCATTCACAAAACTGGGTTTTTCATAAGAACTACTAGATTTTGCAAGTCTACTGATATGACCGGTTCTGTCATTTCCCTCTGCTGCAATAGAAGCTGCTCCACTGATATAGTTGCGTTTTTCAGCTTCTGAAGGGCACTTTTCTTGAGTCCCTTGATGGAAATCAATTTTGGGTATTGAGTCCCCATTATAAGAATTGTGGGTTCTGTTTTCATCACTTAAACAACTTTTGGCTGCAGTTTTACTATTAGTTCGACGTTCTAGAGCCTTTTGCCTAGACTTGGACCTCTGGATTCTAGCCACTGACGTATCTGGCGCAGCATAGATGCTTGAGATTCTAGCATCTGTCTCATTCTGAGGCGAGCTAATACCATCATTATTAGGACCCACAACTGTCGTCATTGCTCCATTGCTTACGTTGAGACCTTTAGAAACATCTGTCTCCTTCTGATGATAGTTAACACTGTCAGCATGCTCAGCAACACAATTTAAGCTGCATCCTACATCATTGTTAGGACCCTGTGTCCTCACTGATATACTGCTTGCATTGAGACCTTTACCACCAGTAAAAACAGGTTGGTAATACAAAGAGCAGTCACTTCTTGCATAAGAGACATAATCTCGCGAAGGTCGAAGTAAGAGCTTGGATATAAGCTCTTCGTTTTCCAACTCTGCAAAATAGCACAAGGTTTCGTAAATTTATCATCATAAGTTCATAACACTGTTCCACACATCACTAACAAACCACGAATGGTCATAACTCTAAGTTTCGTACACCCTTAGACTAGTAAACAGCATTACCGGTTCTACTATTTCAAGATTAGCAACTTATATCTTGTCAGTTAAATATCAAAACAACACCACAGTCCACAGCTAATCTAGTTTCATTAACTTCAGAAAATCCGTATACAAACGCCTAAATTTTAGTTCTAACATGAAATTAACTAACAGTATAAGCTATAACTAAATCAATTAGATTTAATATGAAACTAACTAATGTGTTAACTAATTTAAGTCAAAACTATCGTCCGTATGAAAACGCCTAAATTAAGCCTAATTTCCGTTCTAATCTGAATAAGCTATAACTGAACCAATGAGGTCAAAATTAACTAGCAGTAATAGGTTAACAGTAAGAAATAACATATATAACATCACGATTCGATGCATTTAAGTCGAAACTATCGTCCGTATGAAAACGCCTAAATTTTAGTTCTAATCTGAAATTGACTAACAGAATAAGCTATAACTGAACCAATTAGGTCAAACTAACTAGCAGTAATCACGATTCGAAACATTTAAGTTGAAACTATTGTCCGTATACAAACGCCTAAATTTAACCTAAGTTCCGTTCTAACATGAAACTAACTAACAAAATAAGCTATAACTGAACCAGTTAAGTCAAAATTAACTAACAGTAATAAGTTAAAAGTAGAAAATAAGATTTATACCATCACGATTCGAAGCATTTAAGTGGAAACTATCGTCCGCATACAAACGCCTAAATTAAACCTAATTTCCGACAGAATAAGCTATAACTGAACCAATTAGGTCAAAATTAGGTGAAACTAACTAACAGTAATAAGTTAAAAGTAAAAAATAAGATATATGTCATCACAATTCGAAGCATTTAATGTCCGTGTACAAACGCCTAAATTTAACCTAATTTAAGTTCTAGCATAAAATTAACTAACAGTATAAGCTATAACTAAATCAATTATGTAAAATAAATAAGAAATTAACTAATGTGTTAACTAAATCCAGTCGAAACTATCGTCCGCATACAAACGCCCAAATTTAAACCTAATTTTAGTTCTAACATGAAATTAACTAACAGAATAAGCTATAATTAAGCAATTAGGTCAAAATTAACTAACAGTAATAAGCTAAAAGTAAAAAAATAAGATATATACCGTTATGATTAGGTGCATTGTGGTCAAAATTAGGGTTAGGAAACCAATCAGGAGGAGCGAAGCCGTCGATGATGAGTTTAGAAGCGAGTTGTTGAGCGCATGAATCTGCTTGTTCTTTTACTTGATTTATTATGAAGCTTTTTGTATCGAATACTTGCATTAATAGTTTCTCCATTTTTATGGGATGAGATTATTTCATTTGGTTGGAGAAGCGGGAAGATGGATTTTATTTTGAATGTGTTTGTGTTTGTGTGTGTGTTTTTGGATCCGTGAGTGTGAGTGAGTGAATAATGACTGGTGGACCCGTTTGGCTTCCTTTTTTGGTTTCTTTTAAAGAGCCGCTAAAATTTTATAAAAAAAAAGTTTAATATGAGTAAAATGGTTATTGATCCGATCAAAACAATTGTAAAAAAAGTAATTTATTGATTGAACAAACAATTTTGTTACATATTTTGTAAAATTTATATGAACATAATTCACAATAAATGTGTTAATTGATGAAAACATCCCAACCTCAGGCCGTCTCATGGATTTCGGTGGCCCCGTGCCATCGCCACAAAGAGGCCTTTAAACACACATACAAAATACACATGTATCGCTAGTGCGCGAACTAAATAAACTCAAGTCTCATGTTGTGTATACACATATAATAAAGTGCATGGAATTTTGTGGCCCTCGTTAAGCGGTGACCCTGTGCAATGACACATTTTGCACTCCTTTAAAGTCGGCCCTGTTCATTGTTCATCTTACAAGTAATAGCTCCAGCAACTTTCCTAGGTGAGTGAGACATAAACTGGAGCGAGCATGAGCCAAGACTATAACGCATGACATTTTATTTACAAAATCTCTTCAGTGAGTCAATGAATTTTTCCTTTGGTCTTTATGTGAACATAATATTTCTCTCTTTTAAATATGAATTCTAGATAAATATAGGATTTGCTAATGGGTATTTATTGGCATTGTTTGAAGTTTAAATAAATGAAAGTTTGGATTTCTTAAATTGAATATCACATGGGCCGTTTGTTTTGAGGTTTTCAACACAAATGATAGGTTTTTAAGTTAAATTAGGTGATGTGGCGGTGGATACCCTGTGACTAAATTTTTCGATGAACAATTGTTATTTTGTTTTGGGCGGCAAGATTTCTGATTTACATTTTGGAAGCTTAATTAGATTGTACTTTGTGGTTAAATAGTTATATATTTTTGAAAAGCGATGAATATGTGTTGAATATTGTTTTTTAGTTTTATTTGTACATTGTGCTTAGTTAGTTGTATATATTGGTGATAGGGTGTTTTAAATTATGTATTAATTGTATGTAAGAAATAGTGTTTTTTTAGTTTGATTTGTGCTTTACATACTTGTAAATTATTGTTTTAACTTGTATTTGGTTAAAATCTATTTTAGGAAGTCTTAAAAATTAAATCTATACTATTTATAAAGAGTAAATGGTCAAAAAGTCAAGAAGTGAAAAGTGAAAAACTTAAATTAACGTTTTCCCTAAGTTACCCTTAATTAATGCATTTAACACTCTTTAATACCTCTCATTTAAAACTTAATCAAAACTTAAATGAAAACATGGAAACTTACATTACACATTCAATTTTTTTGTCAACTTAAAAACATGGAAAGTTAAATGAATAATTAATAAATGAAAACAAAAAAATGCAATGTTTTGAAACCCGGGTTCGAAATCGACCCGGTAAAGTCACCGGGCACCGGGTCAACCGGTTTGACCGGTTGGACCGTCGGGTCAACCCGGTTTTCAATTTATTATTATTTTATTTTTTTGACCGGGTCAACCCGGGTTTTTATTAATTTTTTTTGAAAAAATGAAACCCGGTCGGGTTTCGAAAACCGGGTTGACCCGGGTCACTCAAAACCCGGCGGGTCACACCGGTTAACCCGGTTTTAGAAATTTGCAAAGTAATTTTATCTCGCATTTCACAGCCACCACCACCACTCTCTACCACCACACAACCACCACCACCACCCTTTACCCTTCATCTTCATCTTCTCTGGTGACCAAACTCAGATTTTGGTAACCAAACCCAGATTCCGATCACTTTTTTTTTTCTTTTTTTTTCGTTTAGTTAGTCTCTAGTTACATTTCATCACAATTTTTGGATTATCCGCATCATACTCTGCATGTATCAATGTTCACATTTAAATCCAGTAATCATGAACATCAAATTTTGAAAAAGATACCCTTTGTCCCAAAATTAGGTACAATGTTTGACATTTAAGGGTCAAACATATGGCATTTTGACTAGTAAATTCAGCAAGATTTCTTTGGCTGATAAAAAAGCTATTAAATGTATTAACTCATAAAGGAGCGAAACTTGAAATTTCTATATATGAGTTTGACACTGATTTTTCAGAATTGCCATTTAATAGCCCGGGCCAAATACTTGTTTGACTTGAACAGTCAAAATGGTTATCCAGTTACCTTCAAAACAAGTAGGACACACATCCTTATCTTCTATTCTTGAACTATCAACACGTTTTACAGTGTCAAGTCCATCATTAACCTTCTTCGGGGACTCGACAAAAGGGATGTCACCTTTGGCTTCACAATCTAATTCATTAACTTTCACATGAGTCGTTTTCTGATAAGCAAGACCATAAGCTTGCCCATTAAGGGGTGCATTTGTTGATTGTGGAATTCCTAAAACTACAGCAAATGGAAGAGGCCTTGGAGGAGACCTGTAAGTGTCGGGGATTGAGGTGTCAACATTAACATCAACTAGTAATCTTGTGGAAAATGCACTATCACGAGGCATTGTTGATTCACTTTCCTCTAAAGCTGGTGGACACTGCAAACCAAGTTACAGAGATTAGTCTTTGATAGATGTCAAAAGTTTGTAATATTGCTGACTTTCCTTGTATAATATTTAGGATTAAAAGTTTGTCTTTTTTAATCAAGACCAAGAATTTACAAATTTTAATAACTAAAAATTGATTGTTTCTTGAGCTCTTAACAAGTTCATATAAAACAAGTTGAAACGAGGAATGTTGATATACAAAGTCAAAATGGTAGAAATTTGTAATTTGAAGTGTAAAGAGAAAGAAACACGCACATAATCACTGCTCAAGCCCTTACGAACCATTCGTGATCTAATGGGTTTTGATTTGAATGTGTGGGTTTTTATTCTTGATTTTATATTGTTGGATCTGGGTTTTGACTTTCTTTTCTGGGTTTTTGTGTTTGATGTTCTTGATTTCTTTTTAAAGTTTAGGGTTTTTGTGTTTGATGTTCTTGATTTCTTTTTAAATTAAAAAGAAATTCAAATGAGGAAGAAGACGAGGGTATATTAGTCATTTCACTACACTTAAAGAGGAAAATTAACGGAAAAGGCTTCTCGATGGCGATTTTGCAAAAATGTGAAACGTTGGTGTTTTTTTTACGCTATTTTTTTTGAAAGAGAGTTACATGGCTATAGCATTGTTTTCTAATGTGCAAGGACTCGATCGCTTGACCTCTCGTATAGAGATACAAAGATGATAGCCATTGAACCCACTTATCACCACGTGATACTTTCACTTTTAATGTTATTTAACTATCTTTTTTTTAGTATAAGGTTCTCATTTATCAGCCCAGTCCATACTTCCTGTCGCAGCTTCTTGGTCATAAATTTGAAGGATTTCTCGAACATCATTGTCCAAGATTTACGGTAAATCGAAGATCAATTTTGGAATTTTACTAATTTATTAAATTTTGAGATTTGATGAACTGGTTTTAAAAACTTTATTGGCAACAAAGATTCTTCTTTTTCTTTTCATAGAAAACAACTGTCAAAGATTAGATGCTCATCAAACACTAGTCATTTACTTCATTCAGATCAACAAATAGAAACACCCCTTTACTTTGTTACAGCGTATCATTTACTGATAACACTTAAAAAAAAAAAAAAAAAAAAAAAAAAAAAAAAAAAAAAAAACCTTTTTATTGCGTGTTAGAGGCCACAGTTGAATAAGTTTATAGCACGTTATAGATGTTTTAAGTGCGTGTTTTTATAATTAAAAAAAGCGCGTTTTTATGGTTTTCTGTTATAGGAATGTTATAGGGTAAAAGCTGACGTGGCGGCGTTATAGGCGCCAACTGCACCTAGCTCTCTTAGAGTGCTTGGTAATGAGTGTTATAGGTGCTATGACGCCGCCATCACTATACCGTAGCTTGGCGTTATAGGTCCCCCGCCAAACCAATGGCGCCGTTTTTTTCGCTTTTTGTATATGATTATTATTATGACTGTAAAATAAATAGTAATAACTTTGTGTAGTGTGTTTTAGGTTGTGTGTTACAAAGCAAAAGCTGACGTGGCAGGGCATACCTTGCACTTCTTACCTATCAGGAAAAGTAAATGGAAGATTCCTTGCCGATTGATAAGCTATTGTTAGAGTCAACGGACGAAAATGGTTCATCAAATTCGAGCACAAAGTAAGTTTATTTGAATAATGGTACTGATTTATGGATAAATGTACTAGACTGCTTCAAGTATCGTGTTGGATATTATGTTAAGGGGTGTTTGGGTAAGCTTATATAATTAGCTTATGTGTTATTGAAACATAATGTATGAGATAAACGTTTGCAGAAGCTTATATGGTATCAATACGTAGTAATGGTAAGAAGACCAAAAGGAAAGATGGGGTAGTAAGTAAATATACATAAGTACTTGCGAAATAAGCCAAAAAGCTGGTTAGAACGATCTTATCAAATAAGCTAAAGTTAGCTAATAAAGTAATAAGCTTAAGCTGTTTTAGGGGGTGTTTGTGTTAGTTATTTACTGGACTTATGAGCTTATAAGTCTATTTTTTCTGGCTTGTGAGCTTATTAAACTGACTTTATGGCTTATTTTACCTCATAATTTCAATTTGATAAGCTAATAAGCTAGAAAAAGTGGGCGTATGAGCTTTTCTAAAAGTTATAAAAGCTAATAAGCCTGTAAATAAGCTTAACACAAACACCCTGTTAGTTCATCCAAAACCTCAAAACAACTTATTGCATTTTAAAAATACGATAAACCAATAAGCTGCTCTAATAAACATAACTAAACACCTCTTTAGTGCAGACACAACCGGTGTTCTTTTCAGAGTATATATTACAGAAAGGTGTTTTGTAAATGTTAAACTTTTGCAGGGGCAAAATGCACGTAGTGTTGGTATCAACCGGAAGCTTTAATCCTCCTACCTTCATGCATTTACGGCTTTTTGGTATGTAGTTGCACACTTTTGCTTATAAGAGTTGGATAAAATAAAGTAATTCTGACTGTTAAACTTTGGCTTGTAAGAGTTGGTAATATCTCTTTTGTTTTTAATCTTAGAATTGGCAAGAGATGCACTTAACTCAAAAGGGTTTCATGTGGTTGGAGGGTATATGTCGCCTGTAAACGATGCATATAAGAAAAAGGTAGCATATTTTTAGGACTTTTTAATGTTCGGGTTCCTTTACCTATTTCAAAGTTTTCATCTTTGTGTAGGGTCTCATACCAGCTGAACATCGTATCACAATGTGCCAATTAGCTTGCAAAACTTCCGAGTTCATAATGGTGGATACCTGGGAGGTCAGTCTCTATTTCACAACTCTCGAGCACACACACACATCTACTAAAACTCTACTTGAACGCCGTATTCAATGTATCTTTATGATAAACAGATTCACTGCATAAATCATCTGCTTAATTATTTTTTTCTGTATTTATTGATGCAGAGCTATTTATCTGTTTTAGGCAAAGCAAAGCTCATTCCAACGCTCATTAACCGTGCTGTCAAGAATCAAAAGCTTCATTTGCGACAATGGGCTGATACCTAGTGGTATGATCTTCATTATTTTAGGGAGTGTTGTGCTACTTTTTCTTGTTTCTTTCTGTTATCTAGAGTTTAGAGGTAGCAAAGTGGGTGAGTCAAACAGGTTGGGTGACGGGTCTAAACGGGGGTAACTAGTTGACTCAAGACACTTTTTGTCTAATGTTTTGGCATGAATACTTTTTTGGATCATTTATGCACTAAAAATACACTTTGGGCAACTTTCGAGTTTCCACAAGTTTGTTAATTTAAGTTTTTTTTGTTTATATCACTCATTTGACCCATTAGAGATAAAACACAACTCAAAGCGACCCATTGGTAAGGAATTGTGTTGAAATTGCCACTAATCTTGATTCTGCAATTGCAGCATTCCTGAAGGTTATGTTAGTTTGTGGCTCTGATCTACTAGAATCATTTAGCACTCCTGGAGCTTGGATACCCGAGCAGGTAAATTTGATCTCAATCATTTCTCTTTACGAACATTATATGCAGCTCATCAAGGGTGTGTTTGGAAAGTGACTATTGTGCCTTGAATAATCATAACCAGTGAATAGTTAGGGGCGTTTGGTTTGCACTAAGGTTTCACTATGTGTATGAGTTTAAAACAAGAGGGGAATGGGAATGGATTTATAAATCTATTTCTTTGGTGGATATGGAGGATGCCTAATTTTACGAGTATTAAACTATTCCTTCAAACCACACCTTACAGGAAACATATTCAAAAACGATCACACCCATACCCTCTAACCCAAGCCTTCCATCCAACACCTAACTAATCAGTTTTTTTAATCGCTTTTTATGATTGTTTCTTGAAATCTGATTTATTTGATAATATCTTTAGCCAAACACTCTAAATTAGTAAAGGCGATCACTTAAAAAGCACGTCCAAACACCCCCTGAGAAATGAAAACCGTGAAATAAGCTAATAAAAGCTGTTTGGGAGCACAAGTTCATGATTCGTTATGTTGACTGCAATTTTTTTAATCATAAATAGGTCAGGACTATATGCAGAGATTATGGCGTTGTTTGCATCCGAAGAGAAGGTCAAGACATTGAGGAAATTATTGCCCGTGATGAAATATTGACAGAAAACAAGGTAATCGACCGTTGCTTTGTCACCAACCATTGAACATACTCGAGTCTAACAATTTTTATTGCATGTTCTTCATGCAGGGTAATATCGAAGTGGTGGATGAAATAGTACCAAATCGTATCAGTTCAACTTTAGTAAGGTAGCCATCACACTTATATCCTCATGTTTTTTTTTTTTTTTTTTTTTTTTGGCTGTAACACAAAGCTTATTGACGCTTGTTTGTGTAATTGCAGAGATTGCATCTCACGCGGTTTGTCGGTGAAGTACTTGACATCAGATGAAGTTATTGATTACATCAAACAAAACCAACTTTACACCAACCTCGCAACCTAACAAAAGAACGAAGCTTGGTAACATGCATCTAATTCGTTCAAAAAATTCTACAAAATGAATTTTGTATAATTCATCTTTTCTTTGGCTCAGGAGTTTTGGTTTTGTACCATTTGATTAAGTGAGCATCATGTGTTCAATAAGTAAAGTTCTCAATTAAAACAACTTAATCGAAATCAAATAACACCTCATCTGAAATGAAATTATAATCCTTCTTATCAAGGTACCTGACTCTATAACAGTCAATTTCCTATTATCAATTCTTTGTTCATATCTTATAAAATTTGAAAGTGATTATTGTTACTTGAAGAATCAGTATTCGGGTAGATTAGTGTTTATGTTTGATTTATTGTTACATGTGTTGGTTTTTCGGTATTCGGGTTTAGATGAAACGAGAGTAAATTTTAGATGAATAAAGGCTACATTTTTTAGTGCTGATTTGTGTCGTAATGGATTAAACTTGACACACCTAAGCTGTTTAGTGCTAGATTTTTTAGAGCTGATTTTTATGTAATCAGTACGGGTAGATTTTTTACAAGATAAACGACACTGAGAAGCGTGTGTGATTATCTCTTCTGTTGAAGATATTTATTGGTTTATTCACTATATACATGGAGTTTTCTTAATTCGCCTTGATTGTAGCATGAATGAGGAGTAGATATAGCTGATAGATTAAACTAGCATTTCATAGGTCAGAACTTAAGAGAAATTCTATTGCTTTTCCATGAAAAACATTCTAGTTTGTCAAGGGGGAATAGGGTCTTAATTGTGTTTACAGTCTCTCGTGGAATTACATTTACTTGATAGCAACTTTACCTCTGGTCGTACTGATTATGGACAGAAGCCGTATTCGGCTCCAACGTCGGTATCTTTTGCATACGGATATGGGAACCCAAGTAAAAAGATTGATATAATGAATGAAAGGGTAGGTGTGATTATTGGAAAATTTGGAGAGACTATCAAGTATCTACAGCTGCAATTTGGAGCGAAGATTCAGGTTACTGGAAAAGATGGATGCGGATCCTAATATGCAAACTAGAGGAGTGGAGCTAACGGTTTCTTTGGAATCTATTGCTAAGGCGAGTTGATTAGAGCTGTTCTTGCCGAGGTTGAGGCAGGAGGTTCTGGCATAGAACAATTTTCGATTTTAGATGCAAGTGCCAAACAACAAGGTTGGTCACACAGAACGGACTGTACAAATTGATGGGTCCAGTGACCAGATTGAGGCTCCAAAACAGTTGGATAATGAAGTAATAAGTGAGGTATGCATTTTCACGCAAGGATACCATGTGTGTGCTTGGTTTCAGTAGGGTTTGGAGATTAATATTAGTTAACCTTTCCACCAAAGAAAAACTATGAACACAGTGATGGTAGTAAACCCAATTACTCTTCTTCTTTTCATGAATTAGAATATGAGGCGGCACAAACTGTAACGATCAAAGAAAGCGAATAGAAGTTTATATGGCTTAATATAGCAATGCTACAGAGAAAAGAAAGCAGATAAATGATAGTTAATTCACATAATTAAAACCTCAAGCTAACAAAGCAGCGCTTCACCAAAACATTTGTTGGTCTATTCGAATACCTTTTTCAATCCCTCCCCCCACTTCCACCCCCTCCTCTTTGAAATAGCTTAAGGTAAATGACATCGTCCTTTTGGATGTTGTGGTCGGCATAGGTTTGACGGTCATCGAGAAGCCTTCCATCGAAGATAGGTCGAAACTTTGGGCCCCAACCTTTCTCCAGGAGCCTAGCTTTCAAATCGGCAATAGTGTACAAGGGGTTGACTTCCAGAGAGATTTTCCTTCCCCATGCAGGCTGGACAAATATCTGCATCGATCCCCTTGATTTACGCATTAGTGTGAGAGTGGATTCTCTCTTAATGTGGAAGTCAGCAAGTGTTCCACTGTCGTGAAGAACCATTTCGTTAAAGATCAACACCTGATTGTCAATGGGGATACCTACCTTATCCTGCATCTGTTTTTTCAAGTTTCCAATGGTATCCGAGGGTTTGACTTCAATAGATTTACTCGTTCCGGTGACTGTGTTGACAAATATCTGCATCAATTCCTTTGATACACGCATAAGTGTGAGTGTGGATCCCTTCTTAATACCGAAGTCAAACATGATACTACTGTCATCAAGAACCATTTCGTTGAAGATGAGCACCTGCTCATCAACAGGAATATGTTCCTGATACATGATAGCGGTTTTCACTTGGCCAATGGTTTTTGTGGTTATGACATCCAGAGAAATGGTCTTTTCGGCTAGGATCTTCACGAATATCTCCATTGTTCTCGGCGTGGATTTATGCATAAGTGTGACGACCGAGTCCACTGTAATGTGGAAGTCGGCAAGGATACAACAGTCGTCAAGAACAATGTCGTTGAAAACTATAACTAGCTCCTTATAATCATGAGGGTACGTAATATGACTGATTTTGGCTTTCAAGTCGCGGACGGTGTCTGAGAGTTTGACATTCACAGGGCAGCGCATCTTTCGATTGAGGTAATTGATGAGTATTGGCACCAATCCACTTGATTTACGCATAAGTGTGAGAGTGGAATCCTTCTTGACCTGGTAGTCGGCAAGGGTAACTATATTGTCCTCAAGAACCATATCGTTAAAGATCAGTGCCTGCTCGTCATGAGGAATTAAAATCTTATTACTTATCATAAACTTCACACTGATGATTGTGTCTGAGCCTTTAACTTGCAGGGAGAATGTCTTTCCACTGTATGTCTTGACAGATATCGCTGCACAATGTATTTCACTATTTTGTTATGCGGTTCATTTTACATCCAATATAACTATTGCTAGATGGTAAGGATTCTGGATTTACAGGAAAAAAAAAATACAAAACAAACTTTTCGTAATTCACCAAAACACGACTTACGAGGGCTTATGAGCTTATTTTGAGACTTATGGGCATATCTAAGTTTACCCCTATATGTTTCAAAATAAGCCATAAAATTAGGCCTTATGAAATATAAGCCGAAATCAAATAAGCTCGTAAGCTCACATATATAAGCTTAAACAAACACCCCACATATGTTTGATGCCAAACTTTTACTTTCTAACTGAACTGAAAATCACAAGTTAAATTAGACTTACTGTTTGTGCCGTCATTGGTTAAATCATTTGCATCCTCATTGTCATCGCGTTTCCGTTTTCCTGATGAAGCCATTTTCCTTCCAGCTGGTGAAGAATCAAAGCCTTCTTTTAAGCACCTTAAGATATCGGGTCAAAAGAGGAATTTTGTATATTGGAAAAAAAAAATCCTAAAAACCATCGGAAAAATGTACTTCATATCCCTTATAATGTTAGGGCATTCGTCCCAGGGCAAAATCCCTAGGCCGTAAAAAAAAAAAAAAAAAAAAAAAATGCAAGTAAAACAACCGTGCTAAAAATAAAGTTACAAATATTCAAATATACTAATCGATGCTAAATTTTTTTTATAAATAACCAAAAATACTATTGCAAGACCATTTTATTGTATAAATAGTGCAACTCTTCTAGCATTTTTCGAAGCAAAGTTTTTCATCATCTCTTATAATCAACGTTATCTAACAAATCATTTGTAATAGCTATCAATGCCAATCCATTGAAGACCGTAAGTAGGACTTTAGTAGCTTCACTCTATTACACTAAATCACTAATAAATAATAAACCTTTGCGAACTAAAAATCTAAAGCTATAAAGTAAATTGACAACTGCTTAACTATATAATAAACCTATATGATTATTAAGCATTATTTTATATTATAACTAAATTAGTAGATTAATACTAGATTGTAACATTAAAGAGCACGTAGGTGTAATTGTACGTAGGTGTAAAAACTAACCAAACAAGCAAAAAAACAAAAGAGCAATGACATCCTATAAACTTAGATGCATTGTTTATCGATTTACACATAAAAGTTTTACCTTATGTTATGGGCCAATCGAACTTCCGATCAATATCGAAACTCAAACCTATCGTATGTTTTTTTTTTTTTTCCTTCTTGTTTGTGGGCGCGAATACATGTATGTATATATAGTAAAATCTAAATAGTATTCCTAATAATACTATTTATTGGGCCTGTCAGATATACGTATGAATTGGACTTCTAAAAAAATTGGTGACCCTTCAAATAATGGGCACTAATCCGGGCCTCACATTTATTATACGGAGTAATAATGGTTTATAAAATACGGAGTAAAAAAAAAAAAAAAAAAAAAAAAAAAAAAAAAAAACACTAGAGTAAATTACATCATTCGTCCTTGTGGTTTAGTCCAAATACCTACTCCAGTCCTTAATTTTTTTTCTTGCATGATTGATCCTTATTTCAAAAACTTGTAACGCCATTGATCCTTATTTTTAACATCTGTTAACTTATCCGTTAAATTCTCTCATGTGATATGCACATGAAGATATAATTTTCATTTTCACATCATATCATACTAGACGAGTACCCGTGCATAGCAACGGGATTTTATAGCGACAGATCGTTTAGTGATAAAAGAAAGTTATTGGGTTGTAAATGAAAAATAATAAAAGTTAGGGGTGGCAAATCTTGCCCAATTTGTAAATTTTGGGCGATTTTTGACACTTTTTTAAAAGTTTGGGGCGTTTTTTGCCCCCTTGCATTTATTTGATAGGCTCTTGGCAAAAGATAAAAACAAATATTATTATATGGGCTTTCGAATCACACAATTCAACTTTCAAACAATTACTCTCATTTTTTTTCCGACCAATTCACTTGTCACTGGTAACTATAAAACATTTCAACTATTTTAATTTTAATTTATCTCATTTATTAACTATTTTATGCATAGTTATTTAATACTCTAATTAATTGATAGATATATTTAATTAGTTGCATTTTTATTCATTTGTCTCAGCAGATTTTCTCAAATTTGCAGTCAGATTTTTTTTTTAATTTTTTTTGTTTTTATTTTTTTTAAGAAAAAATAATTAAATATAGTTAAGACTTAGATGCTTGATCTTTTTTTACTGTTCCGAATGTTTTTAATAGTTGAATTATAATTTGCTCGTTTTAGCCCGTGCCCGTTTGCCCTATTTATACTTTGTCCGTTTAGCCCGTGCCCGTTTTAACCCGTGCCATTTTAGCCCGTGCCCGCCCGTTTTGCCACCTCTAATAAAAGTTTGAAGATTTGGGGATTAAACATAATGTTTTGAAACCCGGTTGAACCGTTTCGGTCGAAAAGCGGGTCGATTTAAACCGAGTCATGCTTTTAATAACTGAACCCGTCGTGTATTAGTCCTTGTATTCAAAACTATATGTTTTTCCCAGTTGAACCCGTTGGTCCGGTCCAGTTTTCAAAACTATATGCAACATCAACTTGTTAGCTTGTATGAAGTTTTGTGTGTTTTATTAATTTGTATAATGTGTATAATAACATATACTTTTTGATGACGTATAGTCCATATTCAGGTCACGAACCCGATTAATGAACATTACTAACGCCCAAGCCCACCACGAGTGAGCTATCATAACAATGATTTGGGCTACCATGATAACGGTTTGTGCTCACGAAAGCCCAAACCCAAATACATTATTTATGGTCTAGATAAGGATCTCTTATTTATGGGATAAAGATCCATAGACCGGATAGGCATTATACGCCGAAGAGTGAGGAACACGAAATCTACAAGGATTTCGTGCCTATATAAAGAATATCATAATTCTCATTAAAGGTACGACTTACAACCCTAACTCTTCACTATAACCCTAAAAACCGATTACTTACTCTCACGCCGGAGGATAATCGTGGGAGACAATCCCACGATAAGCCTAACGGTGTTTGTTTGCTTTCTTAGTGCGCAGGTCTCAAGCATTAAGATCCAATTGGTATGAGAACAAGAACACAAACAAGGAATGCCCAACTTTTGTATCAACAAGTGGCGCCATCCGTGGGACCCTACACTAAGAACTAGAATGACGAAGCATGGAAACACCAGCCAGCGGACTCCGCTATCGAAGAAAGCACATGGTGACTCTCAAAGGAAGAAACACCAAGGTGATTCAACCTCTAAGCAGGCCCCTGGAACAACTAGTGCGCCCAGTCACCAAGAATCAGGCCCAAGTCTGATCCTCCCAGCGGTAGAATTCCCCACAGGGACTACCCAGGCTACTACGGTGGCCCCTAGCACGGAGGATCTACAACGCACTCTCTTCACCACTCCCCACCAAACAGTACCCATCATGGACACCACCGAGCCGCCATGTGCGCCTAATCGAGACAGGGGACCTAATGTGGAAACAGATATCCTCGCGTTAGAGGGAGATGCGCCTGAGTTCACGCTAAGAAATTTTGTATCCCAAAATTATGAAACCTTAACTGCCCTCATGCAAGAGGAAGCAAGAAGAAGGTCAAGTCTGAGCCTGCAAGCCCGGCTCAACTTTGGCCCTGAGTACGAAGCATCCCCATCGTGCTATCAGAAAGAATGGCGCGAAAAGGATAGCCGCCGACTTCCAGTATTCGCTAGAGTTGGAAGGAAGGGTGTAGATGATGAAGTATCTGATTCACAGTACTCAGAGGAGCATGAAGATAATGGAAGACGTACCAACGTCCATGCTAGACCTGGTAGCCGCAGAATCCAGGATAGACTTGGACGACAACGCTCACCGAGCGAGAGCCCTTCAAGGTCTAGTAGCAGAAGAGTTCATGATAGGCTTGGGAGACAGCTGATGCATGGTTTTGCAACCTTGCAAAAGGTTTTACCTCTCGAGGGATCTCGAGAAGCTTGCAATCCCCACCAGGGAGTGGACCTGATCGTTGTAGTATAGTATAGTGACAAGTACCGGGGGATTGATCGTTCAACTCAGGAATAGTGTTCGCTAAGATTAGACAATCTACTAAACCAGGTCTAGAGGTGAGGGAAGATTCTTTTTGTATTTTTATATTTTATAAAAGCAAGTAAAATCTCGGGTTTTGAAGGAGTGGGCGGAATTAGTTGCTAGCCAACTAACCCAATCTATCTAAAGATGCAATCAAAATAAAATAAAATAAATGAAAATAAAACTAATTATACTAATGTGGTGTAACAATGATGAGGAAAGTTGTGTTTACTTAGGTTTCATTACTCCCTAGATATCTTTTACAGGTTGATAGCTTGTTACAATTGCATGGATGACGGGTCATATTCCTTAATACTAGTCGTAGGGCCGTGTACAATATTCCCTAACTCTATAGGATCCTACTTCACTCCTATGTCGAGCCGTTAAAAACTCCTAACATGAGATCATTAGAATTCTCCTACGCATTAAATACAACCAAAAATCGTAGTACACCTCCGATCATGTTTCTTAAGACGTTCAAGCAAGTTACCAATAGAAGTCTGTCAGTTTTCTTAAGCCTAGCATCGAATACAATCATCCGTAACAACTATAAACAAATAATCAACCCATAATTAACATCTATGTTTCACTACATCTAAGCAAACACAAAATAAATCTAGCCTAGCATGTTAAATTGAAGACAAGTGTAATAGCTTATCTCATACTGCTTATTGCTTGCTTATCATGTTTCTGTATTTCTTTTGATCTGATATTAGTACTTATGAGTTCATTAGAGTATATTGTACCTGTGTTTTAAGTTTCACACAGTTTTGGTACAAGTGCTTATTATTAAGCACTTGTATTAAGCTGTTTAGCACTGAATAAACACTTTTTCAACTTATTTTCAATTCAAAAGTTTTCTGCAAGCTTCTCATATTATTTTAGATTTTCTGTAAATTTTTCATAATTTTCTGAGTTGATTTGATATTTTTCCTAATTTTTCTTCACTATTAATCACTTTTAAATCATTTTAAATAATAAAAATCAAATAAAAAATCAGAAAAAGCTTTGAAAAATACAAAAATAGTTTAGAAAATTCTTTTATAATATTCTAGATTTTTCAGAATAGTTTTTATAATTTTCTCATTATTTTTCACATTTTCTATTATTTTTTAATTACTTTTAAATTCAATAAATAGAAAATAAATTCTAGAAAATAAGTAAAAAGTCTAAAAAAATATTTTTCTTTTTCTCAAAATTCTTTTTAGTAGTTTAAGATTTTTAGAAACTTGTTTCACATTTGTAGGATCATTTTTCGTATATTAGTCGCGTT